>JAOBRG010215984.1:0-17255 GCA_027574985.1 Umimayanthus nakama | reverse complement strand
CAATATTGAAGCCAGGGAGAATCCTTCCGGGTACAGACTGAAATAGTTCGGACTTGGATCGAAATAAAGCTGTGTAGAAACCACAGTTTAACAGTTAGACTTTTTCACGGGCGGGTTTTTTTTTTGTCCCAACATTGTCCGTCCGAGCCAGGCATGGACGTTTAGCCGTTGGTCCCGTCTCTGGACGGCGTTCTATCGGGGGACTTTAAAGAATCCTCGCAACTCTCGAAAGGGGTCGGACAACCCCGGTGTTGTGGTTTTTTATTGTTGTTGTTAACTGGTTGCTGACAAGTCCCTCGTGGAGTACATGGAATGTAATGTACTATACAGACTCTGAGCCAAGAAGACAAGAGATAGCCTTTAGGGTTTTGAAGGCCAAATAGGAAAGCTGGGAGTGGTACAGAGTAGAAAAATTGGAGTTAAATCTGTCGCTAGTTCCAGGGTATTTTTTATTTCGCAAAATAAAAAAAAATTTGGTTTTGGTCATCCAACTTAAACAAGCCCTGATGGCTTTTTTGGATGTCCTGTACCTTTAATTATTTTCCATAAAAATTGTATTTTCACTTGTTGTAATTTTTATAAAAGGGTCAAATAAAGAATCGTTGTTGTTGTTGTTTTTTGGAATAATTATGTAACTCACCACTCCGAACTGAAAATAGGACCGTAACCGGCCAACCAAACGACCCCAGAAAGCAGTGCTATGAATGCTAGTTCTACAAGAACGATATTTAGATAATCATTAGAAGAGACAAAGTTTCGTACATCAAGTTGTGAAAAACAATATTTTTGTTAAAACACTCGTTATAGAGCACTGCGTTATAGGAAGTCTAAATGGGGTTGTCTGATTACTGAGAACCGCCGGAAACTGAACAGATTACTGAGAATTGAGGATAATTTTAGCTGATTACCGATGATGCTTATCAAAAAATCTAACTGATTACTGAGAATTGGCTACTAGAATATTAACGATTACCGAGAATCGTCCAAAAAGTCAACCTTATTACTGACAACTCGATGCCTCTATTCAGGCCCTCTTAAGAGATTGTTTGGGTTGGGAAACCAGTCAATTTTGTAGTTTAAGGAGTGGTGAATTGAACAGGAGCTCCTTATTCATAATTTAGTGATCATATTGTGGCAGTGCATAATTTTTTTTTCTGACTTCAGTGGGGCCGATCGTTTTGGTTCGGGGAAGGGTAGATAGGGGAGCGAGAGATTGATTAGCCGTGGAAATGTTTTACAGGTTCACCATTATAATACCTTTTCGAGTGTAAATGTCAACACGTTTATAAAAGTAATTAATGGTAAAACATTTTCTATTCAGCTTTCATGTTGCATTTGTTTGCAATATCAAAGAGAGTATGCCTTCTTGATGCAGCGTTAGTTTGTTTGAACAAAAAATACATTTGTTTTATAATCGTGATGTTTTAGCTTTGATGGGTGAAAACTATTGTTGGTCGTCTTCTGTCTATACTACAGCTATGTGTGTTCTACTCCATTTAATTTCCTCTTGATTTTCTACCACAAACCTCCATCCTTCAAAAGTTTGTTTAATTGCCCCACCCTTTACCCCTACCAATCCCCCTCACCACTCACCCTCTTTACCCCATCCGCCCCTTTACCCCACTCCCCGTCCCCTCCCCTTCCCATTTTCAGAAAAAAAAGATGTTCTAAAAAGAGTACTCCAGCCCTTTGAGTCACTTTTTGGAAATTGTGTTAAATTCATTTTTCTCAACCCATTCTGCATTAGCTTCCGAAAAGTGACTAGGACCGCTAAAATACCCCTTTAACAGTTTAGCACTTACGCCAGGCACAAGTAGGGACTTAAAGTCTTCAAATATCTGGTCAAAACTTTCTCCTTTCTCAGGAGCGTCGTTTGGAACTTGTTTCCAAAAGAAGCCAGGTTTGATCTCGATTGAGGGTATCATTGGCTCGTTGGATGAGATCTTCCGGAAGTGTTCGGTCATGAAGTTCAAAAGTTTCCTTCCTCCATCCAAAAATTGCTTTTCGTTCATGGCCATGATTTCCCTGAAGAAAATAAATTAAATTACTAAATGCTAAGAAAGGTTCGTGTGAATCGCCTCAGAACGACCCAATAGGTGCATAAATGACACAAGGAGATAGCAAACATGGTGAGCAAGCTTTGTTATGTATTTTACAACAAATTTCTACGGTATCCAGAAAGTCTTATTTATTCTTGGGTCAGTATTGCATTCAAAAGACTTTTTTTAAAGTTACTATTTAGAAGATATAACAGAAAAAACGAAATAGATTAGTTTAGGCTAAGTTTCTAATGCCGAAATACTGCCTTAAGACAATTGTCAAGACCAATTCCGACCTTTTTTTAAAATTAATATAAGTTATTGCCCACGGTGTGGTTGGCAGCGGTATCTTGTTGCGCGCCTCTCAATAAGCACGTGGTTTGTGATTTGTGCACACTTGAACTGATTAACTTATTATCTGTACATTTTTTTTCTTTTTTAAAAGTAAAACTCAACCTCAAGCAAAATCGCTGAAGCCAAAATGTTGTCAAAGCTTCAATAATACACAACAACAGATCTTTAAATAAGAATAAGCTAGAAGTGTAAGTATTAAAATGAGTTTCGAGATGCATACAATCACCAGGTCTATGTTACACGTGGCAATTTTTTTAGCAACTTGCGACTTGCCGTGCAACGTTCACGACAACAGAGCATTGCGATTGTTACAAGCTGCGTATAGTAAAAAGTAGAAAACTGTTTAGAGTTTTTATGCAATTTGCTTCCCACTAATGTTCTGAACATTTCTACATGACTTAATCATATCGCTCATCAGAGTTACATTCAGAGGGTTCGCCCAGCATCTAACCTTTTATTTATAGTGCTGCTCATATTAATGTTGGTATTGTAAATTAATCTCGTCGAAAGAATACACGTGGCTGTTATGAATAGATCTTTATAACGCGTTGCCTTGGCAACAGCATGGGGCGCAAAGGCCGGTTATACCAACGGATGAAGACATTTATATTTTTGCAGAAACAGCAGTTTTTGTTTTAGAAATATCACTGTCGTATGGCTTATAGCACATATTTGGGCCATAACATTCTCTTATTCTCTTGTGAATTTCCCCCTGTTACACGAGGCATTTTTTTCTTGCAACTTTTAAAGCATCGTCGTTGTAAAGCAAATTGCCCGAGCAATTTGCTTCATGCAACGAAGTATTGCGACGCAAGAGTTGGTCATTAAGTGGTGTAAATATATTTATTTTTTCCAAAATTATAAAGCCAGTTGCAGCGTGTTAAAATCTTATGTGTGCTCAGGTGATTTGTTTCCGAACATCTTTGGATTCTTGAACAAATCGTGCAAACACACACAGCGATTCCAGACCTTCGTTTTATAAACCACATGTATTTGAGCTTTTTTTGTTTGTTTAAATAAAATCAAGTTCAGTGCAAAAATCTTTGTATTCTGAGCTGTTCTCTGAACAGGGGAGTATGAAACATCTGATCATGATATAGACTTTTGGTTTAATCATAAACCACCGAACATTGTTTTTGGTCTAACAATGAATCATGAAATTTTAATATTTTTAAGCACTAGCTATAAATAGATCACGACAGCAGGATTTTGAGACCACGAAAACCCTTTAAGGTCCTTTACCACCCAGCTCAAACTGTATCATGAAATAAATCAAATATTTGGCAGAGCAACGCTTAAACTTAAGTAATTCTTTTTAATAACTGCGTGTTTTCGTTATCAAGCCTTACCTTGTTGTGATAGAATTTAGGGTCCTGTGAGCAATGTTCAACAGTAGTAATTTGCAATACCTCAACCGCAGCTCTGGGTGAACTCCAAACTTAGCTTGAACAAATGTACTCGACTCAGCTCAAGAAAGTCGCACCAGTGTTAGTGTTTGACAATTTGATAGACTTTTCTTACTGGAGAGAAGTGTTCCTTGTCTATTCTTCTCAACACTCTCAACAGATCCCAAGCAACTGCTGGTATGAATTCTAGTATCTGCATATTATTAAGCTATTAACAATAACAATTTTGATGGCGCATTTAAATCTCCAAGATACACAATAACTTGGAGGGTGATAAATTTTTCGTTTGAAAATTTTAACATTGATAGAAACAATGAAATATTACAGTGACGTTGCTATTTTACATTTGATGTCAGTTTTAGAAATTTGTTGTGACTCTTTCAAACCCCCTTGCATTGGTGAATACCAAGTTTTCGATAGCATCCGCTGCTTTTGGAAACGTTGTTTAAACTTCTAAAATCAAAGGTTTTTGAACACCTGAAAATGCAAGCGTTAAACTTATAATACTACTATATCTGTGCACTGTAAAAGGAAGACAGAATTTTTAAAGATTGGTAAGAGAAAGTCAAAGTGATTACTGTTACAACATGCTAGAAACCAGCGATTCATATCGGTTGATCTCAATATGCGTCTTTAATCACAGAATAACTATTATATCTTCGAACATTAAAAGAACAACTTGAAAGACGTTTCATAAGTGTTAAGCATCTTTAGTAAGAGCCTTAACATTCCACTAAAATGTTTGAACAGGTTTGGTTTTGTGGTTCAGTTGTTATTCAAATCACTCAGTTTAGTTCAAATCAGTTAATTCAGTTCGATTAAACTCAAAATTATTCAATCAGTTGTTAGTTTGAAAACTATTTCAGTCATTACATGAAGCAAACAAGTTGTTTTAACTCGTGCCATTTTAAAGTAAACTGAAACATAAACTGAGCGGCGTCTACTTTCGCGCAACGCATGTCCTAGACAATCGTGATTTGAACCCGTAGGTAAAAAAATCTTCTTAAAAATTTTGTCAATGTTCAGAGACAAACTTTCTCCGTACGTGGAATTCTAAACGCTAAATTCCTGAAAGCGAAGTGCTGGGTCTTTCTGAGATACCTTTTTTTCACAGCAATCGAACTCCATTTAGGTTTTCAAAGCAATCTAAACAATTGACAGATAAACATGGGTTAGCCGGTCAGTCTAAGCTGATGGCCTGAGCTATTCAGACGCCCACGCACTCAAAGTTCTCCAGATTATCTCAAGCCTGACAAAATTGAACTGCGAGAACCTCAGTCTCTTTCTCATGTGTCAGCTCAGAAGCAGTCGAGCGGTCAAGGAAACACAAAAATCGAGCGGCGAAGCAGAAATTGGCTGTATATTATTGAGAAATACAACCCTAATATACACACAACGGTTGATCAATTTGTCTTTTACTCACACCAGATTCACAGTTTTTTTATTCTAAGTTGTACAAGACACCTTAGTAAACTGGATACATTGTATATTTGCAGTGCTAGTTAAACTATGGTTTAATATGGACACTCAAATTACTAAAAAGATCGATTATAACTTAATCGGAACACAAAAAATAACCAAGACGGAGCTGAAACCTAGACTCGTCGCTTACGGCACGAGTAATAAATCGTCTCTATACTAGCCATAACGGCTTGTTAGTGTAATGCTACCGTCTGTTACAGCAGGTGACCAGCTTGCGCCCAATTTTCGAAAAATATTTTGCTTAAATTTTGATATGGCGCAATCATTAAACTGGGCCGTTGTAGAACGGACCTAGTTTGCGCGGTAACAATGGAAGAATGGGGCTAGAATTGAAAACAACATCAAATTGGCAGCAATCCAAGCTTTGCAGATCGGATTTCAAACTGCCGGTTTATATGGCAAAAAACATTCCGCAAGTACAAATCAACACACGTTGACAAAGGTTTGAACCAACTTATTTCAGCTAAACTTCTAATACTCGTAACCAGCGTTTCCCACCGCCCGTGGCCGGATAACTCCTCAACCATTCATTTCAAGCGGTTAGCTTACATGAAGTGTAAGAGATCCTGGTAAAGGAAAATGGCCAGTAATTATTTCGTGGATTGTTCATCACGTTTATATACTATGCTATAACCTGTCTGATTTATTTTGAGTTATTATTCCACTTTGAAATAAAGAGAAAAAACAAAGAAAAAACTTTATAACTTTAAGAAGAAAAAAAAGGAAAAAAATTAAAAGAAAAAAATGGATATGCGTCCCGGCAGCTGAATCGAACCTTGGCCAACTGGTTCAGAGACCGACGTCCTAACCACTCTGCCATCGACGCTTGTGGCTTTGACACGTGAACAGGCCAAAAACGGGTGCGATTGGCTTGTATATTTATGTACAACACCGACAAAAACAAAAATAAAAGTAAAAATATTAACAGGCAACGCCGAATCCTCAACTCGGCGCCTTCGGCCCGAGTAATAATTGGTGAGTGTCCCCGCCCGACCTTTAAAAGCGCCCAACCTATTTTTTTAAATATATTTGTAGGTTTTCTTTAAAAAGTATGTTAATACTATTTTGCGACTGCAAACCTTGGTAGACGTCTGAATTAGCTGTCCGAAAACTATTGTTTTGTGAGTTCCAACATGATGTTTAAGTATAATATATATGGTGTGAACACTTGGATGCAATAACGACAACAAGTAGGGATTTGTTTTATTGTACCTCAGCATCAAACCCCTCTCTTCCTGACCATAACGTTTCGGAAAAAAGGAGAAAACCAGAAATTCTAATCCCAGTGGCCCAATTCCATATGCAAAACATATATTCAGAACGCAGTTTACGTGCAGCAAGAAAAGTAGTGCCGGAAAAGATTGGAAAAGGCGGAGTTTGGTATTTCCTAGTCTGCGGAGACTCAGGAAGTAGAGTACAGGAAAAGGTGCTTACGAAGCATCCCCATCCTACCCCCCACGGTCTATTTTGTCATGCCTCCGTGGCCGCCCACCTTTTTCCTTATATGGAAAAACGCCTCGTCGAAGGGTTGTAAACATCTGATTGTGAAATAGCAGTAGTATTACCAAACTATACTACTTCGTGTGGTGTAAGTAACAACCGCTTTACAGAGAAAAGCCGGGCAGTAAATATGTCGAAAGATTCTTTATCGGAGCGAGGGTAAGTAAGGGCAAACAGATTTCGGCTGTTGGAATTCCGAACACTCGCGAATGTTCGATCATCGAGTTTCATAGAATTCTAAAAAACACCCACTGCTTCCATTAATACCATACATAGTAACAGACGGTGTTTTCTTTAGTTTTTCAACAAAGTCATAACCAGAAATGTAAGGAAAATACGTAAGGAAGAATCTCAGTTTATAGACTAATCGGACAAGAATGGTACGTGTTATAAGGCTGTATAGTTTAATGACGATACTCAACAAACACCTACTAGTACTTACTAGTTCGAGTCAACGCAGGGTTTTTCCACGTGGAGGTCTCCTGTTCAGTTCATAACAAACTGCTTACTCAAACTTGTAAAAACTGACACCTGAATTTGACATAGTGTGTCGTTTACAGTACCACGCACATGTACTTTATTCTTGAGCAATACTCCAAAATAAGCCGTTTTTCGTTTTACATATTAGGCATATTGAAGTATGATAATTTACTATAAATTAAAGTACATGTATATATATTAAGTTGGCATATATATTCACGCAGTCATGGGGGACGGGGAATACGATGGTAAACATACAATTGTATTAGACGTTATTTTACAATGCCCAAGACTGCAAACATACCAATCTTTAAAAAACCGTGAGCGTTAAAAAACACGTTTGTCATTCCGGTCACGCACCGGAGTGAGTCAGGACTTTTGTTGCTTGATAAAGAAGTACCTTCTGTTGTCTATTATACACTCAAATACCTGTTTCCTCATTGACTGTTTTCTGCAAAAGCGTTAACTTTGATTCGGTTTCACAGTAAACACACTGTAGACAGTTTGTTGCTGGAAACATGCATATTCTTATCTGAGTTCGAAGCATGTATGCTGCAAGCAAGTTTTTGTAAATGCTGTACAATTACGTTGCTCATTTGAATATATAAAATACGTGTCCAATGTTGCGTTTGCGTTCTTGGACTCCTGTACAAGTTTTGCACGAAACAGGTCTCCAATATATAGTTATAAATTTTCCATGTTCAGTGCATTTGTTCAATTTAGGGTGATCTTTGTTGACATGTTTTCCTACTATTTACAAGCGGTTTTTCAATTTTGTAAACTTAATCACACAATACTATAAATAAAACGCCCCAGTAACCAAAAACAACAAATTCAAGTCGAGGTGTAGTTTCAAGGTTTCATACATTTGCTGTTTCTAATTTCTGGCCTCGACTCAAACATTTTCATGCCATTGGCATTGGGTGTAAAATTTATAAAAAGTCAGGTCCATGACAAAAACTAAGTGTTGTTCGATAAGACATGTAAGCTTAATTAGGACCCTAAGGGCACTTAATTTATTGAATAAAAACAGTACCTAAAGTAGTATATGAATGATAGTATACCTTTCTTATACATGTAAACTTTAGTCATTTTTTGTACTAAGAAACCAATTTTAGTGTACATACACAGGGTATAACAGATACCCTATTCCAAAAGATCAGATGACCCTTCCCTCCCTCGAGCTCCCTCCCCCCTCCCCTCCCTTCATGTATGAGTATAAACCAAGTTTATAGGGTGTACCCTCATTCCAATCACCTAATCTCCAATTTTTTTGTTTTGTCCTTGGCAGATTTGATTTCAGTCATGATTATGATGAGGTGGAGTCGATCTGTAAAAATCTTCTGAACCAAACCAAGCATCGGCCTACTTTGGGGATCATCTGTGGTTCAGGTCTAGGTGGGCTGGCAGACATTGTTGAAGACAGAGATGTCATTCCTTACCATAAAATAAAGCAGTTTCCAGTCAGCACAGGTGCGCACAGTTGGTTTAGAAAGGGCATGGTTTGGAGTCAATGTGTGCCCTGATGGGGGTTGGGGGGGAAAAACGTATATATATATTAAGCATATAAACTCACTGTATATTCAGTATACTTAACCACCTGTATTTTGATAGCTCTTCGTTTTAGGCACATGTAAAGGGTAATTTTGTAAAGCTTATTTGAGAACATTTAAATATTAAATGAAATATGTACATCTGACAAAAAAATAAAAATATAGTATTTGTTTTATTTCCTACAAACTTTGAAACAATCTTTTAAGTTTTATACCATTTTAGGCCTAATGCATGAAGACACAGATTTAGTCAACTAGAACAGCCAGTCTTTGCATCATTGCATCTCTTCAGATAAAAAAATTTTTGTGTGGGGAAAGGGGGGGGGGATGGGAGTTGGGAGAACTCTGTTCAACATGCTAACTAATCATACCTGAAAACATGAATTCTCAATTGAAATTTGAAGTACTCAAATTCTGAAAGTGGCCAATGCAACACAGAATTGCTAATACACTGAACTGCAAGTAACACAAAAAGTATACAGTTTCTAAATTAAGTTAAACTAAGGTCTCATCATTCTGTGCTTCTCAGTGTCTGGGCATGCTGGTGAGCTAGTGTTTGGAGTATTGAACGGCAAAACAGTTGTGTTGATGAAAGGCCGCACCCACCTCTATGAAGGGTATCATGTTGGACAGGTAAGCTGCATGGATTCTCAAAACTAAAAAAATTTTAGGGGGGAGGTTTGAGGAGGCAATGGGAGGGGAAGACAGTTGTGTTAATTGAAGGCCTCACCCACTTCTGACCACTTCTACGAAGGGTATTATGATGGACAGGTAAGCTGCATGGGTTCTCAAGACTAAGAAAATTGGGGGAGGGGTTAGGAGGTCACGGGAGGAGGAGGACAGTTGTGCTGATTAAAATCTGCATCCACCTCTATGAGGGGTGTGATGTTTGACAAGTACAGTAAGCTACACGGATTCTCAAGCTTAAGAAAATTGGGGGCAGGGGTTGGAGGGAGAGGGAGACAGTTGTGTCAATGAAAGGCCTCACCCACTTAGAGCTATGAAGGGTATCATGTTAAACAGGTAAGCTGCATGGAAAAATGCCAGGGGGTCGGGTGAGTAGGGAAGGGACTGGTAGCAAGACTGATGTATTGATCGTAGGTCACATCCACATCTGTAAAGGGTATCATGTTGGATTGGTAGGACACATGGATCCTCAGATCGAACTAAGGATTTAGAGGGTCCAAAATAGGCCTTTTCAATCCCACATACTGCCGCAACTTTTCCTTTCATCCCCCCATCTTGCTTCCTTTGAGAGTGTAATCCCGATCCCGCGCAAAATTTGTATTAATACACTAAATATACTGCCTTAATCTATTGATTTGGGTATGTTTTGTGATTGTTTGTTTTATACTCATGCGATCAATTTCTTTCATTAGTCGATTTTATAAAATTAGGTAATGTCTATGATTTCTCATGCAGTCTTAGCCCTCTTTCCGCCTGAGAAAGTCCTTAATTCCTGCTTCCTGTCAATGAAATTCCCAACATCCTGCTTCTCACTGGCCTTTAGTCATTTTGCATCCCACTGCAAATTTTTTTTCATCCCGCACCCCACCAGGTAAAAACGCCTCATCCTGCATCCTGCCAAACATATTATGTTGGACCCTCAATTTAGTATCAAGGAGGAAGGGGCAGGGTGTACATAACAGTTATTAAATTGACTATTTCTGGTCATTTCAAGAAAGAAGACTCTTGTCACTCCATTGTAAATGCTCTGGGTTGGTCATTTGATCGTTAGGCCTGTTTAAGGCCAAGTCTTCCAACTCCATTCCCCTACAGCTTATAATTAATTGATTCTTGTAAACCTGTAAAATAGATTTCTATTGATATTTCCAGACAACTCTTCCAGTCCGTGTAATGACTCACATGGGTATTAAAACATTGATCGTCACCAATGCCGCGGGTGGACTGAATCAGGCTTGGAGTGTGGGTGACGTCATGATCATAAAGGACCACATCAATCTGGCAAGTCTAACAGGGGAAAGTCCTCTTCGGGGGATCAACGAAAACAGGTGAGTTTGAAAGGGGGGTGGGGTAGGGTTTGGTACTCACAAATATTCTTGATGGTGGTGTGTCCTCAAGCCTTAAAACCCTGACCCAATCAAATTTCAAACCTGAAAATTGAAGTTTTCTGTGCATGCAATTTCAGGCCAAGCTTACCAAATTGATACCCAATTAATTTTAGATCAGGCATAGAATTATGCGTGTAATGCTGGTTTTAGATGTTACCCCCAAGAGGGAGACTCCTAAGTAAAAGGGCAAGGATGCTCAGAAATTTCAATTGAACCCCTAAAAGTATCCAATCTGGGTGTGGCTAAAGCTGAGTTTTACCCCTAAAAGATACCAATCAGAAATAGAGAGACAACCAATTAGTTTCAATTAATTTAATAGTGATAAAGATAGAAGCTCATGTAAGCTTATGTTTATATGAAACCACTGTCAGTATCAAACAATGCTAGTGTTCCACAGTGGACTCTGCATGAAAACCACACCCTTTCAGACTAATCAGGCAAAATGTTTACCCCACTTCAATTACCAAATCGGCCTGAAAAACCATGCATACCATAATGGTTGGCACATTTCCCATTGTTCATTTGAGGTATATAGGTACCCGGCTTCCCAAGATGTTCTGGTAATCATGTCTCGATCAGTCTTTACTCTTTCGTTATTTGATGCTAAGTAGTAGTTTTGGCCGTAGCTAGACTCAAAACTTAAGGTAGGCATTTGCCTTCCCTGCCTGCCACAAGGGATACCACCCTGTTATAAATGAATGCAATAAGTACTGGAAAAAATACTGTTTAATTAACTTTTGGTCCAAAATTTAGGAGGGGGGGGGGGAGCGGGTGGCTCTGGACTGCTAGTCAGAAGTGAAAAAAAATATTTTTGGTTCTACATGTGCATCCTGTATTGTGAGTCCTTCAGACCTTCCAACTCTCACGGTTTCGAATGTCATTTCACAGTCTCACGGTTCAACCTCCAAATCTCACAGTGAGTCGAAATGATTGAGAAGTGATTAAATTCAGTCCGAAATCAAGTCTACAGTCTTTTCTGTACTTGCTTGGCAGTCGTATTTTATGTAGCAGCATTGTGGCAGCTCGGTCTCTTAGGCAAAGTTTTGATTGATCGACTCTAGATGGCGGAAGGAAGCAGTGGTGAAAACTACTCCCAAACTCTAGGAAGGCAACCAAAGCATACAGTGATGAACAAAACCAAGTGGTTTGAACGTTGTTAGTACTGCTAGTGTTGTATTTTCTTCATTTTGGAGCTTTTGTGTAAATCTCAAGGTTTAAGACCCAAATCTCAAGGTTTTTTCCTATTAATTTTCCAAACCTCAAGGTTTGGGAGTTTCAGAGGTTCTTGAAGAGAATTCATTTGGGGAAATTGAGAAATGAGAAGATATGATACCATGGAGCAAACAAATGAAGCTTATAATTTTTCTCATTAAACTTGGCCGTTGTAGAATGACCTAGTTTATGCGGCAACAAATGGAAGAATGAGGATAGATTTGAAAACAAAACCAAAACGCCTGCAAACAAAGCTTGCAGATAGGAATTTAAACCGCCATTTTATATGGGAAATATTGTTCCGTGAATACAAATCAACATACGTCGACAAAGGTTTGAATTAACCTATTTCAGCTAAACTTCTAATACTCATAACCAGCGTTTCCCACCCCCCTTGCGTCCACTCCAAAAGGTGCTGCATGCATCGTGATAAAGAACAGATGAAGATATAGCCTTTATTTTGTTGTTAATGTTATAAACACATTTATAGGCTATATGTACTGTCAGTACAACAACGGAATAATTGCCCTACACTTTTCAAGAAAAGAAGCTTTTCGGGAGACTATCCATTGACCAATACACAATGGATTTTTAAACGTGATGTCCACTGACATCTATGCAATTGTCTATTGATGGTGTGGCGAAGGATTAAGGCCGTTGACACCATAGATCGTTGGCCACATGAAGTGTACTTATTATACACTTGGAGAGTGAACGGCAAGGAATGCACTGAAGTGCACTTAAGTTCTCTTTCGTTGCTACCACCAAAGAAGCTAGAGCGCTCTTCAAGTGCAGTTGAAAGCCGGAGTTGAAACCACACTTTGGAGGGCGCTTTTACACCCAGAACAGAGCTAAGTTTCGCGCGAAAGGTAATTAACGGCTTAATAGATGCAAAATGCAGACAATTAAGTGGCATGTGCTTTGCCTGGTGTGCACTTTGAATTAAGTAATGAGTATAGTTTCAGGGCCGTCATACCAAGAGATCCGACAATGTGACTATAATTATGCTCTTATAAAAGTTATAGAAATAAGACAAACTATAACAGCACTGTCATCCTGCTCAAAAAATTCTAGGTACAAGGTGGAGACGTGCAATTGAAATTTTAGTGTGAATTGGCCAAATGTTTCCCAAAGAATAAAATCTCGAGTATGCCACTGGAGAATGCCTGGCCATTACCCAAGATGAACACGTGTGTACCTTATCGTCTGAACCTTCAATTCATTTCTTGCAGATGGGGCACTAGATTCCCAGCCATGTCTGATGCGTATGACAAGAAGCTGAAACAGTTGGCATGGGACACTGCTAAAGAGTTGGGCTACGAGTCTTTCGTACGCGAAGGTGTTTACATTGCTCAGGTTGGACCCTGCTTTGAGACGCCGGCTGAGTGCCGGATGATGATTGCCGTAAGTTTTACTGACTTTCTTTGTTCAGTTAAGCCTGCTTCACACTAGCGATACGACGCAAACTAGCGACAGAAACTTTCCTTTTTCTTGCATCAGTGCTTTCTACCACTTGTACGTTTTCTTTACTCTTGCATTTGCGATTGTGATTGCAATTGCGATTGTGTCACTAGTGTAAAGCAGGCTTAAAATGATAATATGACTGAGTGGAGCCCAATTCGGTCTGTAATCGAGGAGCGCACGAGTCCAAATTGGACGACACAAAGTCCTAATTCGAAATGATTTGTTTCTGGGCTGTTGTTGGTCAGTTCAACATCGCTAATGACAAACAGTGTAGTGTTGTGCCCGTACAAATTTTTTTGAGATTGTTTTCATTTGTTATAAAGTTTTTTCCTTGTTGGTCAGGATAACGGTTAGTTAATAAGGCGTGTTTATGCTTCCGTTGTTTTGTGCGAATGCAAAATAGCAAATGTACACCGAATGCTTGTCTACAATGTAAGTTTAAGAACGTTACGTTTAATACAATGTAATACAGGCCTGTAACTGAAATTTTTTATTGGAGGGGAGGGGGGGTGCATACAAGGGTTCTGGGGGCACGCTTCTCCGGAAAAAATTTGAAATTTTAGATCCTCAAACTGCTTGAAATACAGTGAAACTGTCAATCCTACCACCACCAGGTCATTTTGTATCATTTTAAATATTTTACGATCCCATCAGGCGGACCTTTTTTGGCTTCTGGAGGAAAGGGGGGAGAGGGGGTGGGGGGCATTGCACCTGACAAAGGGCACGAGGTATTTAAAAGCAATCAGCCTCAGCCCAAAAATTAGACGTTCTTAGGAAAAGAGTGCAACTGCTTTCGATAAAAAAAATTGACGGTGGATATTATTAGCAAAAGATGAGTGAAAACATTATTCTACCATTCCCCGTGTTTTTAAAACGCAAAATATGTTTCGGAACTAGAGTGAGTATATTAAATGCTGTCGTCCTTTGCTATTTCAGTTGGGTGCAGATGCCGTCGGAATGAGTACAGTACACGAGTCACATGTTGCCCGTCACGCTGGCGTGGCAGTTCTGGGAATGTCGCTCATCACAAATGTCGCCGTCTTGGGGTATGGGGACGAGGCACCAGCCAATCACGAGGAAGTATTAGAAGCCAGCAGGAACCGGTCAAGCGACGTGCAAAACCTTGTTTCCAAGATTGTGGGAAAATTAGATTTGTAGAAAAGGTTAAAATAATGGTTTTTAATGAAAATGTTATATCTGAATTGAAACAACTTGGAGGTTGTTTCCGTTAGCTAGGGTGTAAATTTACTATTCTTCAAAGCATATTCTAAAAAGGATGGAGCTCAAAGGTCGCTCAGTATGAATGAATGAATGAATGAATAAACTAAGTTCTTTATTTATCCTCGTTAAGAATCTTTCATAGAACGGTGGCCGTTTCCACAGATCGTTAGTTAAACTGAAAGGAAAGATGCAAAAGAAAATACTGTGCGCTTATTAACTAGGTGGAAGGGCTGGGCGGGAAAACATTTACGTCGAGGTCATAACTGAGCCAGATGTTTTCTTGTCCGGCCCGATCTTTCTCGATCAACAAGTATTTTGTTGCATGACCTTTGTTTGAAGTGTGCTAAGAAATCCTCAGAACTCGCAAAGTGCACAAAACGTTTCGGAAAAACGGTTTTTAGAACGACCGTTTAGAGACTTTGGAAAACTTCGGTAAAAAAAATTATACAATCGTTGATATTTGTTCAAATACACTTTGAGAGCATTGTTAAGGTCCATGCAGACGGACGCAACACTGTTGGCCAACAACTCGCAACACTGTTGGGCCAAACAAGTTGCGTCCGTTTGCATGGAACCACAACAAAGTTGGCACTTAATGCAAACAACTCCCGACATTATTAGGCTAGCAATGTTGTGACTTGTTGCGTCTGTTTGCGTAGGCCCTTGTAAGGTCTTAGAAAAGAAATATTCAGAATGTGTACAAAGATATTATCGAAAGTCTTGGAAAAGTCCCCGAGGTCTTGAAGTTCAGCTACTTTGAGAAGACGCGAATGGAAATCAGCTTGCAGCCGGCTAACCAATTAAATCAACACATATTTCCCTGATCACTTTCTTACTGTAAGACTTTGAACTATAACGATTATTCGAGCGTTCAGGTGAGGGTCATGTGATAAGCTGACTTTTGTATCTAGTATCTGTACAATTTGTTTAAACTAGGTTTGGAGTGTTCTTTCATATCGCAAACAAGAGATTTCTTATCAAACTTTATTTAATGCTATTTTACGGGTAAAAGGGCTGAAGCAATAAGAACGAAAAAGGAAGTTTTGTTCACAAATTTTACAGGTTCGTTAAACACGACGGAAATATGTTAAAAGTATTTTTGTTCATTCTTTAAACATCGAGCAGACGGCTGAAGGCAAAGTCCTGTTACATGTATGTCATTATAGTTTTCTTTGACCGGAGTTGGCAGTATTTTTATTAACGGTGAAGGTTGATCCTTTTTCTACAAAATGTGAGGATCTATCAAAATATTTAAAACAGAAGTTGTAAGATTTCAACCGAATTTAAGTTGTATTTATTAAACAAGTAGCTCGGTGTACGTGCTGCACAAGGGACGCTTTCCATTTAGTTACGTTTTTAGATGGTGTGACAAACGGAAGAACCATTACACTGTTACTTTCCAGAACAAACAGATGACTTAACGAGATATAATACACACATATACATATTCGGCATGTTTTCCCTTTTACTTCCGCTTAGGGAGTGCGGCACTTCTGTCAGTTTACATACAATTTTCATTCGCCTCATCCACATCATTCATAAGAAAAACTATAGCAAGCAGTTAACAAGGAAAATTTGATTAAATAGAAGCGTCCCAGGTTGTTCACGCAGTGCCTGATTCTTTTGGTTTTAGTTAAGCAAGGAAAGCGTAATTTCACAAATGGAGCAATATAAAATGATGACCTCTGTGAAAGGATGAGAAATAAAAGTATTCTAACAGGGAGAGTTGACTGGTCTTTTCAAACAAGCTTTGTTTCGACTTTACCACGTTTGGGGTTATGGAAGAGGGGGGGGGGGGGGCAAGAAATGCCGTAGAGTTTTGCTAGATCACTATATGTGGGGACATTGACGAGAAACAAAGCAAAACTAAATAGACACGGCATAGCATTAAGCCTGGTTTCTATATAATCGTCTCTAACGTTTGGGTCGTCTGTCACAGAATTTTTGGTCGCGTTATCGGAACGCAATTCTGTCGGGTCGCAAGAGTATTTTCATATGATCGTCCCGATCGCTTGAAAAGACATTCTGCGACACTGACGATCCACACGTTAAATACGAATGTACAGTGTAGGGAAATCGGGCTTAATCATCCCGATTGCTTGACAAAACATTCTGTGAAAGAGACGATCTTTACGCCTGAGACGATCAAATGGAAACCAGGCTTTAGACAGAACAGCACACAGATACTGTACATGTAAACAGAAAGACAGGTAGAGACACAGAGGTCCCGAGTCCTCTGCCAGCCAGTCACGCTGGTGTAAATATCCTACTGGCAAGCCTTCCTGCAGGGTTCCCACGGTCAGTGAAAAGAAATAAAATTTCAAGGTCAGGGTGTTGTCAGGGACTGATTTTGATTTGGGTCAGGGGAATCTTTTATTCTTTTCCCAAGTCAGGGAAAGTAGTACTGTGCGCCCGTATAAACCATATTTTCCGAAGATGACGTCACAGCTTTCCTGGCTTCTGATTGGTGGA
>JAOBRG010215873.1:0-11708 GCA_027574985.1 Umimayanthus nakama | reverse complement strand
CTCCCCCCCCCCCCTCCTCCTTAACGTCCACTCGATATTTCCTTTTAAATGATAGAGTACGCTATGTATAGCTACATTTCTCTACCTGGAAGCGTATTTTCATCTCCAAAACTAAGAAATAAATATCGAAAACACTCTGCGAATCTATCGGGAGTAGCAATACGATCATACTCGCTCAAAGTTTGCTGTGTTAAATACCGCCTTGATGAGTTGTGAAGTGTCAATCGCTGTCATTGTAAAGTTGTTTCCGACACAACTTCAAACTTTGAAAAAGCAATTTGCCAGAACGTTTTATACTTCAAGAATGTTTTTGTTCGTTTTCTTCTTGTTACAAGAGTTAATTTTATTAACGACCACCTCTACCCATCAGACCCCCCTCTCCTCCCCCTTCAGCGTCCATTGGACGTTAAGCGTTAACAAATCAATTTCCGACGGCCCCTAAGTGACTTAGTTTTTTCCATCGGTAACCATTTGTTTCAACTCGTTCCATTTCAGTGAAATGTCGGATTTGTTGATGACCGCTTTGCTGTCGTTCTGTTTTGCGGTTAAACCGACTTTCGTAGACGTACAGTAAGACCCCGTGCATTAGAATTTAGAATTAAAGAACCTGAGTGTTAATGCTAAAATTTATAAATCAAAGAAAATAAGTTCTTCACAAAGCAATGATATTGGAAATCATTTGTGCATACATGTGATTACATGTATACATGTAATTGTAAACCACATCTTCCGAAATAAATAAATTTTTCTAAAAAAATTAAGTACACTCTCAAGAACTTGTTTAGCTTAGTTTTCTGGTAAGCACTGATCACATAAGAATTGATTTAGGTTTAATAACTTCGAAAAGTCTAGGGTTTTATACGCGGCCTTTTAATACTGCCCATAGACAGCAAGGATGGAGGAGCTGGCAGGCTAGAGCCCAAACAATTTTTCAAATTATAAAGAGCTACTAAAGAAGTGTTTTTAGCCCCATCACTTTGATTCACTCGTCCGCCCCACCACTTTGATTCACGGGTGTTACTAAAACAGGGAACGGGGAACGGGGAACAGAAAAACGGGGAACGGAGAGTCTGGGTACCAACGTTCCTAATGAAGTATTCGAGGTTTGATACAAGATTAATTTTGAACAAGAATAACATCTCGCAAATAAAATTGTGCTACACTTGCAGTGATTCTTAGGGGAATAAAAAGTAACCTGCTTTTCCGATCGAATAACTCCACGCGGTACATCTTATCTTACTGTTGTTATTCCATCAATATAGAGTGTTGGATACGGTATCCTGTTTCGCTAGCTGAAAAGAAAAATTTTGGTAATATTTTTTATTTCGCTAAAAAAAAATCGGAGTACAAGATATCCCTGTTTTCGGCCCAAGCGACGCCATCTTGAAATGTCATTCCAATTTTTTCTTGTTCCAGACCTCCTCCAAGCTATTCTAGGACGTTGGTACCCAGACTTTCTGTTCCCCGTTTTTCTGTTCCCCGTTTCCCGTTCCCCGTTCCCTGTTTTAGTAACACTCTTTGATTCACTCGTCCGCCCCACCACCATCGAAGTAGCTCAACGGCCTCTGCTGCACGTACCTGTAATTCCGACAAAAAGTCTCTGGACAACATCAGAAGAAAGCCCTCCCTCATTGTATTTCAGTGTTGTTATAATGCAATATGATGTCGGGTTTTCTTTCGATCGACTCTTTTTTCAAACCAGCGAAACAACATTGGGCAGGGGATTTTGGGAAAAGGAAATCACTATCCAGTGTTTTTTCTTCCGAGTTTGCAGTCGGAACTCGTACCTCTCTCTTAAATTTAGATTTTTCTCTTGCTATCTAAACGTTTTTTCAAAACGCTCGCTGCTCGTAGATGACAAAAAGTCAAAGTGTTCGTGCTTGCAAAAAATAATGCCGTGCTTGCCTGCTCGCCAATGCTCGTCAAGGCTAGAATAATTTAGGAGTTATCTCTTACTGTTGTTCTCGCTATGAGTATTTTTAAAAATAAAAACAGCATAAGAACAGCTGAGGCTGAAATTTCCTAAAAATTGAAGTTAAGCCGGAACAACAAGGTTCGGTCAAAATTTATTTTTTCATGCACTTAAGGGTGGCTTAGACTCAAAACACCAGTTTCTTGGGCTCAGTATACGTCACATTGAACTGCATGGATAGAATTTCGCAGATTCGGCCATGCCGCCCTCGCCTCTATGCATTAGAAAAAGATCATTTGTTGAGAAACGTGAGGATTGTATTGGGGGAGGGGGGGGGGGGTACTGGAAGTTTGCTTGCCAATTTTGATTTGTGTATACAACTTTTGAGATAGTTTTTTTTTATACGAGCTCGTTTCCTTTTACTAACTTAAGCCGTGCAACTTTTTGGGGGGTCTCTTTTTGCTCATACATTTCTCCCTTGCGAAGTTTTTCTACGATCTAGCCAGCTCCGTAGCAGAAGCATTACGGGTTATGAAACTAAGAAATGATGACAAGTGGGATTAAATAGTTTGAAATTGTTTGATTCGGTTTGCTGTTAAATTTAGTTTTAGCTGTGATAAAGCCGTGAAAGGTCTAAAATAGCCATACAAATACGAATTGTGTTACATAACTAACACTGACTTTAACAAAATTGATAGCGTCATTCATCAGCAGTAACGCAATCAGTCATTCGCAGGACTAAACATTCCGGATGGTCAACAAAATTAAGCCTATCCTGAGTCCTAAGATCGTCCAAGTTTGCTTAAGATTACCAAACACTGCCCAAGATCGCCCAATGATGCTCACTCCGATCTTCGGGTAAAAAAGGCTTAGTTTTTCAAAGAGTGCGGGAACCCTGATTAAAAGATTGTTCGAATTAATACCACGTTATTAATTTTAGTAAGATCCCATCGGAACAAAACGGGTAAAATTCTAAGGAACATTTATTTTTTTACTACCAGTTGTATGTAACAAACCCCTATAATCAGTAAAACATTGTCCAAAACCATTTCCTTTGACTTTGACGCAACTCAAGAGATCAGGGCATTTCGAAAGCTAAACACTCTGCAGACCATTTCAGGGCCGCAGCAACGGGAGAGGAGACGCCGGGGGGGGAGGGGGAGGGGCGTGCTCTCCAGTTTTGTTTACAATTTCTGTGGCTACTGCTGCTTCATAGAAAAAGGTAGTTAACTACCATGCATGTCAGCGTAAGCGAGTAGTCCATCTGTCCATCTGTTTGCTCGTCAATTCTCTGCATTTTCAGATAAATGGAAACCAACCGGATGTCTACACGGTATTTTAAACTTTAAAGTTTCGTAAGTGATCGCGCGCGCATGAGTCGGCATGAGTATTTTGGTAAGTATTCTGTGCAGGATAGTTTCGAGAAACCCGACATCAATTAGTTTCATTTTCAAACTTTAAAGTTTCGTAAGTGATCGCGCGCGCATGAGTCGGCATGAGTATTTTGGTAAGTATTCTGTGCAGGATAGTTTCGAGAAACCCGACATCAATTAGTTTCATTTTCAAAGGACTCATGACTTGAATTGTGCCAGTGTGACGGTATATGTACGGGGGGGGATGCGTACCTCAAGAACCTGGACCAAATAACTAACGTTAGAATGATACGCTATGCCAGTTCCGAAGACACACAGCGTAGAGCCAGTGTCCAATCTAAGGACTATTAGACTCAAATTATTGAGGACAACTTTTAATGTGCATGCCCCCCCCCCAGAAAACTTTTAATTCTGAAAGCCTTAAAAGACTCTTTCCGGCACTCTCCGGCCGATAGCTGTGTCACAAAGGCTCTTAAAATTAATTATTGTCTTTTTAATATTGACAAAAAGAGCCTTATCATCACTGACCTGTAATATGTTTTCATAATTGATCATTATTGTCACGCCCTTTTAATGCTCGCAAAATACGATACTAGTTTCTTACGGAGGACCAAAAAGTACACAGTGCAGTTTGATCTTCTGTACGTGTACATTTACGCTTCGCAAGTTTACAGTCAGCTCGCTGGGAAAAAGACTTGTCTTTAATGTCTCACAGGGTCATGGTGTAAAACGGATTGGCGAATAAGCAGCAGAATGTTTGGTTTGGAATTGCTGGAGCTGGCTAGATAGCCCTCCGATCGAACAGGCCAGCATTGCTAAGTGATTTTATTTTGGGGTTCTTACGTCATTCAGCATGTCTACAACTCGGAGTTGACCTGAATATGCAAGTTAAGCGGTTTGTTAATCTGCTGACAAATATTCTGATAATTCAACAAAAATAAACTTCTCTGCTCATTGGTTTGTGAGAGCTGTTCTGCAAAATCGGGATACTCGGGTCCCGACTCAAGTCAAATCGGGACATTGTCACCTTATTCAGGACGCTTGGACACTCTGCTTGGGTTTTGGGGGTTTCCGGGGCATGCTCCCCCGGAAAAAAATTAGAAAGTTGAGGTCTTCAAACTACTGGAAGTGCATTGAAATTGAAATTTTACCATCATCGCGTAATGTTTGGATCATTTTAAATCTCTTGGGGGGGGGGGGGGTTCGTGCGCACCCCGCGCACCCCCTCTGCATACGGGCCTGCGTACAGTTGTTTTGTTTGATCTTCTTTTATCGTTGTAACTGATTTTAAAGGGGACAAATAATTTAATCGTTGTGAAAAAAATGTGGCCAAGCCTGAGAAAAAAGGGAAATACTATAGTATTGTTAGACACTCTGATTTTGTTCCAAATGGCGTTTAATTTTCAGACAAACTTATTTCCAAGTTTCCCCGGGGAAGCACGCCCCCGAACACCCCTTGAAGCTTGCGCCTTTGGGGGTCGTTTGTGCCCCCCCCCCCCCCCCCAAGTTCTCTAAGGCTTGCTACGGCCCCGCAGTTATTGTGGTTATTGTCTTGCACAAGTTTATCAATTTCCGAAATCTTTCCCCTCCTTATTACCCGGGCCGTGCCGTTAGCCAGCGGCAGTACATACTAGTTTCCAGTTTTTCCCGGCCATTTTCAATATGGCGGACGAACGCCTATATGGACCTCCTTGACAGAAAAACAAAACCCTTTGCACTCGTCTTTGTTTTAATGAACAATGCACCAGGCACGGTCATCTAAAAGATACAGAGAAAAGGTATGATTATGAGTTATTATTTTTTTCAAAATTAGTAGCTTTCAGTGCCTGCGACTCGTTTATTCATAACTAATAACAACAACAGCCTACAGTATGTCTTCTGTGAACAACAATTTGAAATTTACTAGTCATTTAGTGCCAATGGTTCCAGTTATTTTACAGCATGAAGTACAAGTAGCGAGACTAATCACTATGTAAAGTAACAGTTGTTACTCAGAATAACTATGGAGTTTATCGAGCCGAGTAAACAGTGAATTACTATGAAACAACTTACAAATGGATTTATTACATGTGAGGAGAAGATCTATTAAGTTATTACTTATTATGCAGGAATTCTAAACTGTTTAATATGTTTAATGCATATGTCTATACAAATTATGTAAAGATAGACAGTTACTCGACTCAAGTCTCACACACTAAGTCAGTTACTAAGGGTTAGTGATCCTTAAATCAGACAGTCTGATGATCAGCTACATGCTTTTTTTTTATAAGAACAAACTTTACAAGAATGCCCAGGCTGAGATTTGCCCAAAAATTAAGAAGAAGCTAAGAAAAATCACCAGACTGAAACTTTGATCGGAAAAATTTAAGAAACTTTTTAAATCCTTTTACATTGAGATGAACATAATAACAAAACTTGTCAGAGTTTAGCTTGAATGGTCATCAGGCGCTGGGACAGTGATAAGGCAAGTTCGTCACAATCCAGGACGCTGTGTTGATAGTTGCAATATTTTTCGCTGGATGAAACAATAGCAAACACTTATTTCTTAGTGCCATTTTACATGTTATGTTTCGGGCAACTAATCCACTGTTTAAAAGTATCAGGAAATAATGGAACAATTTAAGATAATTTGAGGCTGAAATCGCCAAAAGATTAAAAACAACCCAGGCTGAGCCAAAAGTTACTGGTTCTTATAAAAAAAAGCATGTGTTGAGTGTGAAATTCGAGATACTTTTATTTTAATTTTCTAAACTTAACCAATAATTATATAAAATTTAAAATGGGTAGAGAGGGCCAAGAATCTTTTTGTTATGGCGCTTGATTATTCTTTCCACAATTCGGCATACGACTGCAGCTAACTTTTGTGGTGTTCCTGTTGAATAATTTATGGATTGGATGGCTGTGTCACTGTGGTAAGTGCTTGTCGATTAATTAACATATAATTTTTTTTTTTCTAAATATCAGTTAAAATTTACTTAAACTTCGTAACTGCAGTCTCACACTTGACGCGATCACAGGGAGCCCGCATGCTATTTTTGAAGTTTTTGAACAAAATATAACTGCATATCAACTTGCCTGTTGAGTGTTGATTTTGGGAAGTCGTGTCTGACACGTACATCGTATTGCCTCGTCATGCTGATATGGCAAGAAATTGATGTTCCAAAATGATAAATAACCGATGAAAGCAGCTCTGACCAACTCGTGGCATTATCCATTGCTGTAAAGTAGCTTAAATTTGGGCAAGTAATGCGGGCTCTACTAACCTTCGATCATACCATTTGACTGTTGGCGCTTCAATAAGCGCTATGCCAAAGAAGCTGGAAGAGTCATCTCGCAACGACCGGGTTTGTGTGTCAACTGCGCCTCAGTGATTGGTTTTATATAGTTGAATAACATTTGAATTTAATTGGAAGTTTAATTGAACATGAAGAGATATATCTTGTAATTTCTTTTGGCATAAATTAATTGAAACACGAACCCGCTCGCTGCGAGATGACTCGTTTCCAGCTTCTCTGGCATAGCGCTCATTGAAGCGCCAATGGTCGAAAGTATGCCCAAATTTTAGCTACTTTACAGCAATAGATGATGCCAGGAGTTGGTCAGAGCTGCTTTTAGCGGTTATTTACCATTTTGGAACATCAATTTCTTGCTATATCGGCATGACGAGGCAGTATGATGTACATGTGAGACACGACTTCCCAAAATCAACACTCGACAGGCAAGTTGATATGCAGTTATATTGTATTCAAAAACTTTAAAAATAGCATGCGGGCTCCCTGTGACACGATCATCAGTGATATGGGACTAAAGATCACCATCCAAACAAATTTGAAAGTTGTCAACTTCCTGGATCTAACTTTAAACCTAAAGGCTACCGTTCACATTGGAACGGTTCAAAATTTTGAAATTGAGATTTTCACAGAAAATAAAAATACATTAAATGAGCTTCTAGAAGAAAAAAATGTTTTTCAATACGTTTAATACTTAGCGAGGTATGACGAGTGAGAGTTTTTACCAGAAGTGAAATAGTATGACGTGGGGTGTACTTTAGGAGTGAATTTCTCGAGACATGTTTTGGCTAAAACTGGGACAACTCAAGGGATCAAAGTTCCCCTAATTTTTAACCTCATACCGTCAAATTTAGCAAGTTCATAAAACAATAGCTGAAGATGAAAACCATCCTGGCGAATTTTGAAATTCCACTCCAGTCATTTTTAATGACTCAGTCAGGGCAGTTTTGTACGCTGCAATATGGAATTTTCTTCAAATAACTGTAGAAAATTAATGATGCATTCAATTAAAAATCGCCAGGATGGAATTAGAAAAAGAATTGTGCTGAATCTCATAATCAACTAAAAATGATTGAAAATAAAAATGACAGCTGCATTGACATCTAGAAGTGAAATAAACAGTTTGAATTATGATGCTCGCATTTGTTTTTTAACCAAAATTTTTAAATAGTTTTTCCATCATCATTCAGATAATTTCATAAGCTTTCCATTGATATATACAGGGCATCTGGCAGGATGCGGCGATACGGTATCGCATCCTACGGTAAAATCCGCATCCGCTGCATCCTGAGAGCATTTCCGCATAATTTTGAAAAATATCAAATAATATGGACTAAAACACTATATACTTTCTTTACGAAGATGAAGTTGCTTAGTTTTTGCAGTTTTTCTCTCTAAAATCACGAAAACATCAAACAAAATCCGTGAAAACACGTTTCATTCTCGACGCTACCTTCACAATTTCGCTCCACTAGGCGTCCTTGCCACAACCCATTCTCGCCTGGGTTCCAGTGTGAACTCTGTCATGGGCTTTTTTCGCAGGAAAACTGAAGTATTTTTTTCCTTTTCTGTTATTTTCGATGTTCTATCGTTTTTGCAATGGTGTGCGGTGGACAAATTTCTAGTAAAGCAGAAGAACATTGCAAAATTGGCTGTAAATGTTAACTATGGAAACTCTGAACTTCTGCTGAACTCTGTACATAACAGTTTGTCACGTTTGCATTCGATCAAGATCCAACGAGAACTAGAAGGGATGGTTTTACTAGTTTAAGAGCCCAAAAACAGTAACAGAAGAGTGCTGAGGAAATCAAAAGACAAGTGCATTTGAAAAAAAGCCAAAAAGGACGCTGAAAAAAACAAAGATGTTGCACCACTTTGTTTTGACCTGATGAGGTGAGAATGTGACTGATCGTGATCTTATTTCGTCATAGAAGAACGGGCCGCTTCATAAACAAACTGCCTGTTAATAAGAATAAGAGCAGCAGCGAGATAAATACTTTTAAGAATGATTTTAAGGCTATTTAAATTACTGCGTAATTTGCAATTTTTACCGCGTAATTCACCGATTCTGCCGTGTAATATGCCCTCGAATTACCGCATAGTTTGCAATTTTTTACCGCATCCTGCCAGATGCCCTGTATATAGGTTTGTGGGTATCCGATGCATGTTAGTAGAGGTAATCATACGACTTTGAGTGCAATTTGGAATTAATTTGCGCGAGTGAGTTTTTCAAAAAGTATCAAAATTTAACGAGCCCGCAGGAAAAAATCACGAGTGCAAATTAATTCCAAATTGAACGAAAAAAGTCGTATGATTACTTGTTAATAACATACATGAAAAAATGTAGTGATCGATCATTAACCGGAAAGGAGGGTTCGTGTCTCCTTTGTTGAGGTTTTTTGTTGAGTGTTTGGAAATTTCTTTAGACTTAAGAAAAAGCACCGGAGAGTGAAACAAACCACGTTCTGACAACTTTCCCAAATTTTAAAAAAAATTGAAAATTTTCGGAAATCTTCGGAAGTCTTCGAAAATCTTCGGAGATCTTCGGAAGTCTTCGGAAATCTTCGGAAAAACCGGAAAATGTCGCAAAATGCGAAAAACAACATTCCAGCAATTTTTGAATTTTTTTTTAAATCTTCGGAAATTGTCGGAAGTGTTCGGATATCTTCGGAAGTTGTTCGGAGATCTTCGGAAAAATCGAAAAATGTCGGAAAGTTCTTAAAATGATCTTTCGACACTTTTTGAAAAATTTTTCGAAAATTTTCGGAAATCTTCGGAAGTGTTCGGAAATGCTTGGAAAACTTCGGAAACCCTCGGAAAATTTTTGAATGTTATGAGAGGTTTATGAAAGTTTTTATGATATTCCAATTATCTCACAGCTGAGGACTGAAGATCAGACTCCAAAACTTTGATTTGTAATTTGCACTGGTATTACGCTTTTTGCACTGGTGTTACTCTTTAACTGCACGGCTCTCAGCCAATCGGAATCGAGTAATTTTTTCATGTATGTTATTAACGGAGTTATGTTCGGAAAACTGAAAACACCACTTGAGGTGAATGGTAACCTTAACAACAGTAAACTCCAGCCTTACAGAAACCAAGCAACAACCCTTTTACATTATGCATCGATCAAATCGAAGCTTAAACATCCCCCCCCGGGCAACCCCCCGGGCATTTGAACTTTTGAAATTTTTATGATCAAATTTCCCACCCCCGGGACAAGATTGCCGATCAAATGCCCCACCATTTATGATGGATTTGTGATCTAATGCCCCCACCCCCGGGACTGAAATTGAAAAAATGCTTTGATTTCTCGTTTCTTTGTACTTTACAAAATCGACTCGTCGCGGAAGAAGACTCAAATTCAGTCACAGTGAGCTGTTTTTATCACAATATTTGTTGTAAATATTGTACATTCTAGAATCACAGGTACGTGCTTAAAAGGTTGGGCGATTTAAAACGTAGTATTTTGTTTGAGGAATGCTTTGATTTAATATGTCATGCTAGTTCACTGTGGGAACTATGAGTCGTTCGAAATGTTCAAATGCCCGCCCCCCCTCCCTTACGTTCAAATGCCCAACCCCCAGGACACATCCTGGTGTCAAATTCCCGTCCCCACGGGCATGAAAGCTGGTCAAACGCCTGGGGGTTGCCGGGGGGGGGATGTTTAAGCTTCGATTTGATCGATGCATTAACGCCAGATGAAATCTTCCCCCTAGCATCATTAAACAACTCCCCAAGTCGCTGAGCACCAGAATCTGAACCCTATCTTACAATGAGCAAGAATTCAAAAAGGCCTGGCAACCATACATCGATACACTGAAAGCCAGCGGCTTTGACGAGGGCCTTCATTTCGTGCCAGAAGCAGAATGGGGAAAGGATAAAAGAAAAGACCATCAATGAAAAATTATATGGTTCAACCCCCCATATAGCTCAAATGTGCAAACAAATGTGGCTCGAACATTCTTAAAATTAATCGACAAGCACTTCCCACATGGCCATCAATTCCATAAATTATTCAACAGGAACACCACGAAAGTTAGCTACAGTTGTATGCCGAATAAGGAAAGAATAATCAAGTGCCACAAGACAAAGTTCTTTGCCCAACTAGCAACACAAAGCCCAAAGGGTGCAACTGCAGAAGAAAAAATCCGTTAAAGGGTTCTTGCCTTGCAAGTAACGTCATGTACAAAGCCACAGTCTCTATGGCTGCAAACACTAAGATATACATCGGAATGACTGAAAACCAGTTTAAAACAAGATTCAACAGTCCCAAAAGTTCCTTCTGTTACCGCATGCACGAAAATGGCATGACACTACATGTATCTAAACACGTTTGGGAGTTAAAAGACAACAACATCAAACACAACATAAATCAATTGTGACTAGGGCAAACTCATACAAAGGATCTCAATCATGCTGCTACCTGTGCTTAATGGAAATTTAATTCCACATCTTCAAGGCCAAGAAAAGCTCTTTACTCAACAAAAGATTGGAATTAGTTTCAAAATGCCGACATGAAAACAAATTTTACGCATTCCAACCAATTACAAGCCCCACACTGATGATCGTCCCCCATAAATGAGCAAAACATAGTTTTGATTTTTGGTCTGATGATCATGTCAAGCGTGAAACTGTAGTTACAAAACTTTTTAAGTAAATTTTACATGCAACTGATATTTTATATGTTTTAAAGTTTTTAAAGGTATTTCTATCTCTACCCATTTTAAATGTTATCAAGCTCTGCATCTGTGTGCATCGAGCATCATTCGGAACTAGTGAAACCAACTTTTTTAATTTACAATTAATGCAGAATAATTATATAATTTTTTATGTTTCTTTATGTATACCAGATGAGTATACTGTATACAGCTATTTCAAAAAAGGTTGTCATAGTCAATAGTCGATACTGGAACCGCAAGGAACTTTGGGTATAGTCATAACAAGTGATAACGCGCCAGCGAAAGTTGTTCATATATGGCGGTGGTATTATGGTGAACCTATACTCTGTATTTTGCAAAGTCCAGCAATGTTTAGTAGTAATATGTTATTTGTACTCAGTGCTTGAACCCCACAGTTCCTTTCGGTTCCAGTATCGACTATTGACCGTATGACAACCTTTTTTGAAATAGC
>JAOBRG010215762.1:0-17255 GCA_027574985.1 Umimayanthus nakama | reverse complement strand
CCATTAGATTTGGTGGGAGGGGGAGGGGGAGGGGGAGGGGGGATGCTCGCAAGCATTGAGGATGTGTTGTTTTCGGATGAATTCACTGTGCAAGATTTTTTTGGGATGCATGACGTTTGCAGGGATTTTTTTAACACGACTTTAGAACTATTTCTGTGTTCAGTATATAGAATAACAGTTATGGAGTTTAATGGTGTACAAATATTATAAAAATGTGCTCATTTCAGTTTATTTGGTTATTATTATTTCATTTTATATTGTTATAATTCTTTGAAAGCATTACGTTGAAACTGTTTCTATTTATAGTATATGAATAATACCTCAATAAAATGAACTTATAATTCACCCACCTGCTAAAATGAAGAGCACCAGTTGGTTAGAGAGTGACTTATTATTAGTCAGGTGTTCCCCTGTTAATGTGTTAATAGCGTTTGTTACACCATCAATTTCAGACTAGGCCTTGGCGGATTGTGCTCCTAAAAGTGGCATATTATGCTACTAGCATTGCCCGAAATTTTGCCAAATTATGCCAAAATTATGCCAGAATTCCCAAATTATGCTCCTGATTTCCAGAACTATGCTTACAAAATGACATAGATTATGTGCATATAGGCGCGCAATAACGACTGATTTGACCTTGATGGCTGTGTGTCAGGGTTAATCGACGCCATGTTGGAGAACCAGAGTGACAGACCAAGACTCCCCCAAATAGTTAACCGCGCACGCAGAATTCACCAAACGAGGCCTAGTGCTACTTTTAAATTTAATTTATTCATGTAGAGAATACACCATATTTACTAAATTTGATGGATTTATGCTCCAAAAAGTGCTAAAAGTTGCTAATCATGCCGTGGCAGTGCTCAATTAAGAAATTATGATTTTTTCCCTCCAATTATGCCAAAAATTATGCTAGCACAATCCGCCAAGGCCTATTTCAGACTCCCGTGTAGTAAACGAACTGACAGCAAAAGTAGCCGTTGTTAAAATATTTAATTAACAGTACTACTGTTTGTTTTTACTGTAAAACAAGATTGAGATTAGGAACATTTTCTTTTAGTGTGCCACCACCTTTTAAAATTGTGTCCCCCCTCCCCTTTTAAGTTTCTGGGTCCGCCACTGGTGCTGTAGTAAAGAATGAAGCAATTCCAGACCCAGTACTGCAGGTGAATCAATAAAGCCCACCGTAGACCTTTGCAGTAGCATGCAATTTTCGACGCATGCAGCCAAAATTGCATCAAATCGCTCCTTTGATTGCACCGTGTGCGGAGGAATGCGACGCGATTTCCAACGCATGCAACAGCAGTTGCATGGAAGATGCTATTTTAAAGGTTGTATCAAAGACTGTTGGTGCTGGGGTGAGGAGAGATGAGGTCCAGACTCTCCAACACTTAGACCATATGCTATTTCGTGACTGATACTTCGTGCTTCCTCCAAACCATATATACCCCTAGGAAACATTTGAAAAATATCACGTATAAAAGTGCTATTTCCTGCATTTTCAATGCAGATTATAGCGAGTGTTCAAATTTACAACTACAGCCACATTCACTCTAGTCATTAAACAGGTTTCAGTTAATCATATTTGAAAATTAATTTGACAGTTGCAATACTCAAACTGCCTAAAAAACTGTATAAATCTGTTAATTTATCATTAAGGCATTCAACCCATCCCGTCCCCCCCCCCCTCCTCCCACCAAATGTAATGGACGACCCCTGCAACAGTTGATGAATATTTACATATGAAACTCTCTCTTGCGGAACAACTCTAATAATTGTGACAACTTGCACAGACTCTCGACGGAGAAAACTCAGTTTCGGGGAACACAGCATAAATGGCTGAAGAAAAGTTGGTATTTTCTATGATACACGGAATGTGGCACAGTAGCTGCATTTCTGTGTTGCTTCATCTTGGAATCCCCGAGATTCTCTGCACAAGCGACAAAGATTCACTGAGCGTCGACGAGATAGCGACAAAGGCTGGTTGTACTTCATCAGAACAGCTTTATCAAGTTCTACGTGTATTGTCACAGTGGGGCGTTGGTCGTGAACTGGACAACAAGAAGTTTGCAGCTAACCGAGCTATGCAGCTGCTTCGACGCGATCAAGGCACTAGTCTGGGCCACATGGCTGAATTCCGGCTGGCAGATGAGAAATGGCTGGCGTGTACGCTTTTGCCAACCGCTGTGAAGACTGGTGAAGCGGCTTTCAGGTGAGTTTATTTTTAACATATGTCCCCACGTAAAATTCATCATTTTGTTCTTAAACTAGCTGCTGCAGGTGTGGAACGATGGCGTTTGAACGGTGTGTTCAAACTATCTTTAGTAAAAATGTTGAAACTCATCATTACGCTACCAGACAAGCAAATACATGTAATTATAAAGTCTACTTCAGTAGGACAGATATACTCAAATTCTCTATTGTCTCATCTGGTCCAAGATTATGGAATTCTTTTCCCAGTGAACTAAAATCTAACCAATCACTGTCTTGCTTCAAAAGTAATCTAAAAAAACATTTAATTAATTCACACAATATAGAGTCCAATCACTGATTAGATGCTTCACTCAGCTCTGCTCAGTTTCTTGAAACAGATCTGAGTGTATTAAAAAATGTCATTAATTTAACTAGTTGAGGCAGTATTAAAGCATAAGCCTGTGGCAATCTATGTTAATTAATGTTAAATGAGCATAACAATTTTACTGGTATATATCTTTATTGTTTAATACATATATACAACTTATAATATGTATCTGTAATGGTAGTCTGAAATAAAAGACTGATTGATTGATTAAAACAATTTCCAGAATCCAGGAAGTATGAAGTGGCCCTCTCATGTGTTAAGAGACAGATTTGTTTATGTAAATATTTGTTTGAAACACATTGACTGCTGCTGATGCATGGCAGTGAGCAACTTATAAGACTTTGTAGGGGAATTTCGAATTTCACCGTTATCACCTAGAATAATGAAACAAACTAACTGTGAGTTGCCTGAAGTATTCTTTGTGTCTTTCTTTCTCTGTGGTGGCGATTTCAGGCCATTTCGACGATTTTAAGTCCCTCAGTTTTTCCCCTCCGCAATGAAAAAAAAGGATGGGGACATTTTTATCCACTCAAATCAATCGCCATCGAATTGACCCACACTCGATCGTTGCAAAATTTTTGCTGTTAAATCGCCTCCCCTCACTTTTGAACTCCACACAACCAAAGGTAGATAGATTTCCAAACGTTTTAAATGCTGAAAGTCCGCAGAGCTTCCGTTGTTGAGGCTACGAACCAGCAAGAAAATTGAAGATGCAGTTCAGTGCCATTAGAAAGCGGTTTGAGTTCATGCCTGGGAAATGATAAACCAAATTTTTAATTGCCACTACAGAGAAAGAAAGACACAAAGAACACTTTAGGCAAGTCACAGTTCCTTTATTTCATTATTTTTGGTGATAACGGTGAAATTCGGAATTCCCATACAAAGTCTTATAAAATGCTCGCTGCCTCCTGTGGTGAATGCAATTGGTGAATCACAGAAAGATGAAACTGCGGAACGAAATCGAGGAATGGAATAAGCCACCGAACAATGCAGCAGAATTATTTTATTATCAGTTTTGCATTGAGAGCTTTTCAAAACTATTTTTTTTAAACTAAAGCAATTGTTATTAATCTGTCTGAAGCGTTTAAATTTTTTTCAATAGATCAGATAAAATAAAAACCACTTGGATTTTTGTTTGAAGTTACAGACAAAATAAAAAAGAATAAATAAGTTGAAATGAAGAAATGGAAAATAAAAATAAAAAATAGTGTCGAGCAAATGTTTTTGAATCAGTTTTATTGAAAGCCGGGAGCGACTTGAAGTTAAACACGAAAGTAGTAATTATAACTAGCTATTACCAAGGTAAATGTGATGCTGTCGAGCTGTAAAGCTAGTTACAGTTAAAACTGTAATAACCCCCTGCTTGTGCAATTTATTGCTGTGAGCGAAGCGAACAGCGACATATTTCAGATGGTTTCCCTGTGGTCACTGGCCGTGCCAACAAAAATCGAGATTGTTTGGGTGGTACGTACGTAGGCAGGCAGAAGATTTTGAGCCTCGCATTCATGCACGGTCCAGTCCTGACAGCAAGCATGAATTCTGCATCGAAGAAGGGACAACTGTTTTTGCATGGAGTTTATGTCAGAAATATTATTTAGCACTTAAAAGAGTGAGACATGAAGGCACAAGATCTGGCAGTTTGGTGATGTAGTAGAAATTTGGTTATTGGGCCTGATGTTGCCATGGCAACAGCATTTTAAAGGGCATGTTTAGCTGAAATTTGGATTTCTTGTTTATTTTTTACACTAAACTGGATTGTGATGCTTGTGATCAAGTAACTTGGTAGCCTTGAACACTATAGTTCTAAGAAAAAAGTTATCTGAGGTTTTTTTTGGCCGATCTGTGACGTCATCAATGACATCATGCAAATAAAATGGCAAAACTTAAAATCTAGCGAATGACGTCATAATGGTTTGATTTTGACTTTCCGATTATTTTCATTTCCGAATATCGGTTTGTTTGGTTAATTAAAGACCCTATTTACTAAAAAAGCTTAAAAGCATACACAACAATAAGCATAATAAGCATTTAACGAGTGCCAAATCCGCCACTTTCCGTTTTGAGGTTCACAATTATCTCAATCTTATGTATCTCTGCAATAAAAAACATTCAAATGATTTAAATGGCCTAAAATCAAAGTTTGTTGTTCGACGTGTTGATCAAGTGCTTTTAATCAAGAGTTTTTGGCTGTGTTGGCCTTCTGAACAAATATAAGAAGAAATATCTAAAAAACACCGATTTTGAGGAAAATGATGTCATAGTGACGTCATCATGATGCCATAATAGCGTGTATCCCATTCAAATTAATTAGGTCATCAAGTTCTATCTAACCTCCAAGTTTCATGACAATAGCGTCAATATTTTCGGATTTATAGAGAGGGGGCTTTTGAAGCCCCCCCCCCTCCCCCCAGGCCCAGGAACTGCAAAAAAGCCCAGGCGGAATAGGGTTAAACTTGAACTTGAAGATAAACTCGAATGCTGGCGGCTGTTTTCAAGGCACAAGACGAAGAGCAGTGCGAAGTTGCCAATCAGAACAACTCAACAAGGAAGGAATCGAGAACTGTACAAACTTTTATAAAGGTCGATTATAGGAACGCTTTCGCCAAATATTTACAGATAATTACCACCGTTCACTGACTCGTCGAAACCCATATCGAAAGATGGGCTAGTCGGGTGAGTCGCCAAGAGTTGTTTACATTCGTACAGTCATGCTTATAACTACATGTTTCTCAATTGAAATCACAACATCTATAGGTTTCTTGACTTTATCTTCGAATTCAGGCATAAACGTTGCCTTATAGCTATTGTTTATAAAAGCACTTTATCACTGCTCAGTCTCTTTGTTAACTTTTGTTGTTTATAGTTTCAAGTAGTAAACAACAGTGTGAATAATCAGTCGAAATGAGCGAAGACCAGAAAAAAACCATTGATGTTAAGTTTCAATTTGATAAAATATTTGCAAAATTCCTAAATAACTGATACTGAGATCGACAACTTTTTTGATTTGTCTGACTTCATTTTATTCAGAAATTTATGTGATAAAATCTGAAAGCGAATGACAGTACACAAATTTATTTTCATCAGTATTTAAGCTTTATACATCCTATGCAGACAGCTGTGCCACTTAAGGCAGTTCAATACAAAGGTATTTTAAAAGCTTGGTTCACACTAGTGAGATAAGCACAAGCGCCACGAACCAAGCCATTTCTGCAGTGTGTATGCCTGGTGTTTGTGCTCGTCTTATCTCATTAGTGTGAACCAGGCTTAAGCCCTTGGCTTCTTTCCAATTTGTAGGTGAGACTATTAATGATATCTCTGTTTCTCTAGGCTTTTTTTATATGCTATTTCTTCGCTTACGTAATTTTAAAAATACATTCATGTAATTTCTTAAAAATGTCACATATGTCTTAAAAATGCAGTAAAGACAATGATGAAGAACATAAGTGGAATAGGTAACTTGTTTTTAAAAATATCTGTTTTATTGTTAAAAAAAGCAATGGGGTGTAGTATGGTATACAAATAGTGCATGAAGGTTCAAATTAATAAAGCTTAATTGACAACTTAAACTAGATTTTCTTTGCGCAAATCTGTGTGTGGATGAAGAAAGGAGTAAAAAGTCATTACCATTGGTAGGTTTAATGAAAGAAGTTTAATTAAAACTGGTCTGCATTTCTAGAATTTATTATGTACCTAAAATGAGTTGTTTATCACCAATCGTTATACACATAACATGCATATTTACTTCAGTTCTTCTAGCTGTTCGCAGCACTCCCATAACCCTTGGTTACTTCTAGTTTTTAATCCTACCTTATTAGATATGCGTCTCTTATTTTAAAGTCCAGCAACGATTAACGTTCATAAACTGTAACGCCAAGACCCGATTGTTCAAATCGGTCCTAAGTCTTAGCCAGGAGATAAATCGCACTAGCCTTGGGCTAAACTTAGCACTGCAAACTAGCAGTGCTAAATCCTTATCCCCTCCATTATCCCGGGGCACTTCGACAGCGAGCTAGGAGTCAGAAACATGGCGATTTTGGCAGGGTTTCCACTTTTTGGAGGCCCTACATTAGCAGGTTGTCGGCGTCTAAGAAAATTCCGATTTCGAGCCGAAATGGTGCTCTATTTCCACCTGGGGGTCTTTGAAGAGGGATGAGGAGTGAACTTGTTTTGAAAATGAGTAAAAATCCACAGATTCCACAAACTCGGTCGAGCGCCAACGCAAAATAGTGAATGCACATGAAACACCACGACATGACGTAGGCGAACTCATAGCAGCAACAGATAAAAGGCAAAGAGAAGCACGTGGACAGGTCGTGGGGCGTACACGTGTTTTGCAAAGTCCAAAGCAGCGCGTGGCTTTGGGCGAAGCAGACAGAACGAATCCACCAACGAATCCACAAAAATCGAGAAATTTTGCGCCATTGCGATTTGCGGTTTTGGTCATTGCGGTACATTTGAGAATTTCGTTCGAAATATTTCGCTGTCTTGCTTCGCTCGACAGCAATAATAAATTCAACTTATATAGCGCTATTTCTTTTTAAAAAAAGCTCAATAGCGCTTAACAGCTGAGTAAATAAATCTAAAACGAAGATCATATAATAAGAAAAGAATGGTAAGAACTGAGTTTATTATTATTTATTAAATTCGGAAAAAAAGCAAGAACTAAAAGATTGCAATTCGTTACTAAAATCTATGCGAAAGAGTCAAGTTTTAACCCTATCTGGGACGGAGGGAGTGGGAGGCGGGGTTTCGAAGACTTTGAAGAACTCCTTTGTTATTTAAGCAATACCTACAACACTTTGCCACTTTTACTAAAATTTATTGGAAAACAAGGTTCTGGAAAAAATAATTGTCAAAGGTATCATTTGCAGTCTGCTCCGACGAAGGGCTAACGCTCGAAACGTCAGCTAAACGCTATATCCCACAGGCGAAAAACATACCATGTCAACTTTTGTTGATTAAACCCATTTGTTCAGCGTACTCGCCCACGCAGATAAAACAGTTTTTTTCAAAACTAGTCTCCCAGTATCATTTGTTACCTTGGCAACCCAGTTTTCGACGCCATGTTTAGTCAAATTTGACTTTTGTGATATTTTCTATTCTCATGAAAGAATTCTTCAAAATTATTGTTAAGTCTTTGTCTCAAACTCAAGAATTCAATATTTTCTTTTAAATAACTAACTTTGCACGTGATATGTGATGTCATAGGTTTCGCGCAACACTTTTGATGTCGGCCAAGTACTTTACAATGTGCCAACGTTTAAAGCTTTTTCTAGTCAGTTTGCGTTTGAAACGGATTTAGTAACACTCATACAGTTGAATGCAAGAGATTTGAGTAAAAAGAAAATAACGTTATAATTTAAGAGCTAACGTAAGGTTTGAACGTTTAACTTTGGCTGGAGGAACGCGCTATGTAAAATTCAAATTCTTTAAGATACTATTGCTTGTAAGAAAAAAAAAAACTTTTCTTTTCAATTTGTATCATTTATTTCAAGTCAGAAACGTCTCTATACTTTTCTAATTTTGATCGGCAAGGTTTTGTAAAATACCAAAATTTATATGGCTATGACGTCAATTGCAATTAAATTTCACCCAGCTAATTAGTTTATGTTTCTCTACTACCGGGTACCATAATGTTTTCAGGTTTTAAAAAAGGCTTTGCAGAGGAGTTTCTGATTTGCTGAGCGGAGAATTCTACCGGGACTGTAAAATGAGAGGAAATCTGATATCTATTTAAGATCCTTTCAATTAAGAGCTCTGTAGGTGATGAGAAGAATTTTGAAGTGAATTCTCAGTTTCATGGGAAGCCAAGTAAACTGAAAATTCGACTTCAAACTTAGGCATAATTAAGCGAACCTTAATAAACGTCTGAGATACTAATATCCTTTCTATAAATAAAACTGCCTCTTAATTTGCTAATTTATTTTTTGTTCAGTTCTACAACCAATAGAACACTTAACTAGGAGTCATGAAAGATTACTTGCAGTCTAGTCCGTTTGATCCATTACACAATGCGAAAATAGTAGATTCGGTCGCTGCAGAGTGTTGCTAGAATTGTAAAGCAAATACAAAGCGCGAAGTTTTTTAGTTTTCTCCGAGTCGTGTCTTCTGTAGTTATACCATCATCGTCAGTACCCGGAAAGGTAGTTTTCTTTTTAAATTATAAAGAGTTACTGAGAAAAAGTACTTTCAGCCCCCTAAATCTGAGTCACCACTCAGCCCCCTGCCCCCCCCCCCCAACTTAAAAAGTAGCTCCGCGGTCCCTGATCGTAATAGAAGCGTGCACAAAAAGTACCAACAACGTTTTGAAAATTTTACATGAGCGACTTGTACGAATTGGTTGTTGACTCTGGTGCTGGAGGTCGCAACGAATCACAACAATGTTGCGAGTTGTTGCCTAACATTGTTGCGTCCGTTTGCATGGGCCTAAACGTTTGACCGGTTTGTATAGGAAATCATACGACTTCGAGTTCAATTTAGAATTTATAATTTGCACGAGTGCGTTTTTAAAAAAGCAAGGGTGTCAAGTGTCCTGTTTTTTCCTATTTTCTGAAAAATTCCTATTTTTTGCTATTTTTTCCTAATTTCCACCAAAATTCCTATTTTGTCCTATTTTCCATATTACTTTTCTCAAAAGTTAAAAGAGGCGGCCGAAATAAGGAGAATCAGTTGCTCGGGTATAAGTCATAGCTGCAAGATAGCAAATTTGTGGTCTTTCCCACCAAAGTGATCACATGATCAGCTGGCATCTGTCATTTTGCCTCGGAGCAGAGCTTACACTCGCTCACGACAGCTCGTGTATTCGGGCGTGTATTTTGTTCGGTACAAGTACTTGGTGAGTAGCGATTGATCTGCTTTCCTTGTGTTCTTAGATTCTTTTCAATCTGTATAGTGTGTTTTTGTGGTTAGCTCGGTTCGTGCAAAACTGATTCGTGTTTGTCTGCAATTTGAATACATGAGTTGTGAACTATTATGTTAGTTTGTTGATACTTATTGGCTTCTTATGTGTATACCAAAGTGAAGAGAAAAACAACCAACAGTCGTTTTTGAATCTGCGCTCTACACTGGGCCCTCTGAATGCTTTATCTGTTGCTAGAAAAACAGCAGACATGAACAAAATCATTTCATCTTGGAAATGTTTTAGTCAAGTAAAATGTTTAAAAGGAAGTACAAGCCCGTGTGTAAGGCGGTTCTGTCGAAGTTTCTAAGAAGCACTGCCCCTGTATTTGAAGAGTTCTTAACTATGTTGCAGACAAGTGGTCCAACCGTACATGTAGTATACGTGTATGAAGCAATGCGCTTGACCCTTTGAGAAGATTTGTTTGGGCAGATCAACTGAAAGATGTACATAGTTCGGCATTGCAGTCTGTCTCATGCCAGAGTGCCAAGGATCAACTTCCTGACGGTGAACTTTGTTATAGGTGATAGCACAAGGAAAAAGTTGGCACTGCTAAAGCCTGACAAACAGAAAGCAGCACTCCTTCGCGTGCGTGCGTTTTGGGGGGCAGCCGTATCATACTTGCAAGCCAAATTACCTCTTAACAACACGGTTCTCGGGATCTAGGATACAGTATCTAAACCCTTTGAATAGAGAACGTAAGTCTACATAAATCTCCATTCAGATTCTTTCATGGAAACTGTTACCAGAATTCGACACTGCAGCAGTCTTGGAGCAGTGAGAGCTCTACCAGAACAATGGTGACATTGCAGACATCGATATCGACCTGCAGCTAGTATACCATTATTGGAACGCTGTCGACTCTGAGTGCAGCCTTTAGGTGAACGCCAGAGTTGTAACGTAGGAAGATTAATGCAAGACTTGGGAAGTAGACCAAGCGGTAAAGTTCCACGACCCAGTAAACTGCAGACTGGAGAAGACCCTTGTCACCAAGGAAATGAGGAAATCTGTCTGTTTGGCACACTTGGTGTACAAGGCAAGACGAGACCAAGAAAAGGAGGAGAAATATTAAGAATTACAAGAAAGTAAAAGGAAAGAAAGAAGAAGAAGAAAGACTGAAGAAAGAGAAGGAGAAGTTGTTGAAGCCCAGGGATTCTTTGGCAAAGAACAAGGTGGATGTTTTTAAGAACGAGAAGAAAGCTAGAAAAGGTTTAGAAGCTGCAGATGAGTTACTAAATGATGCAATCTCCAAACTCCAAGATGCTCTTTCAGAGTCACCGTGAATAGGCAGGGTGTTATTAATGCAACTATGATGCTTGAGACTGCAAGGAACAAGCGAGAACAGGCAATTTAGCAGTTAAAGGCCATGGGCGAGAAGCAGAAATCCTTGGACACTAAAACACACAAGCTTTTTCAAAAGGCAATTCCCTCACCACAGCTATCAGCAAAATAATCTAAGAAATCGAGTTAAGAGCTGTCACTTTTGTGACGGATGCTGTAACTGTCTAGTTGAAGTTGTGACTTGTTTTCCGATGAACTATGTTTTTGCATGGATTGATATCAATGTAAAGATTCAAAGATTTTCTTTGTTGCTCATTGATATAGGGACAGAAGATTTATGGATATCAGCAGTGTGCATGAAATAAGCCACAGATGCGGTTTTCGTATCGTTATAAATCGGTAGATGTCAGGGTGATAATGAAGAAATGTTCCTATTTTTTCCTATTTTGAGGAGAAAGTTCCTAACTTTTCCTGTTTTTCAGCAATTTTTTTCCTATTTCCCTATTTTTTGCAAGCCATTCGGCACTTAACACCCTGAAAAGCTCAAAATGGCATCAGCCGGTTCAGGTGCAAATAAGTTCTAAATCGAACGAGAAAAGTCGTATGATTTTCTTTTTAATAATCTACATGAAAAAATTTTCAACGTGGCCTTTTTTTCGTGAAAATAAGCCATCGGTTCGTTTTCGTGTGAAATTAAGTAAGCCTTCAATTTTTCAATTCCTCGATGGTATTTTCGGTAACAAGTGAAAATCGACTTTAAACGCCGACCATTTTTCACTCGCAACTTCACTTGCAACTTCAAGATTGTCCGCCAGAAATTTGCACTGTGTTTACTTTTTCTGCACTCAGCTAACTTGCACTGTATTTAGAAAAAGCTGCACTGTCTCAGCCAATCAGAGTCCAGAATTTTTTTAAGGGTATTATTACAAACTAAACGCAACAAGTGCCAACATTGTTGTGGTTTCATGTTTTGTGTTGTTGGCCAACAGTGTTGCGCCCGTTTACACAGGCCTTGTACTCCTTTTCTAGGGTTTTTTTAACTTATATATATATTTTTTGAATTTTTCAAAGTATGAATCTCAAATTGAGTGCTGTCGCAGTACTAATGAGCTCCGCCATCTTGAACTTGGGTTAAAAATTTAGCTTAGAGTAAGAGAACTGAGCGGCTCTGAACAATGAACAGGTTGAGTCCGGGCAGAAATTGTTCTTAGAACTCGTGTGCTCTGAAGAACAAACCTGACTTTGACGTGGTATTCTACGATGTTGCCAGCCATGTCGAACTGTTCAATCTGCAACTGAATTGTCTTAACTGCTTTAATTCAGGTTGGCCCATGGGACGGATGTGCGCGAGTACTGTGAAGGGAAGAACGTTACACCGACAGAGAAGGCCTTCGACGTACACCGCTGTAATTACAGCTCGCTTATCGGAACTCCAGAGAGAAAGGCCAAGATGGCGGACAGCTATAACGATGCAATGTTGTATATGAATTTCTTGCATGGAGGGAAAGATTCTGGAATTTTCGATATCTACCCGTGGGGCGAATGCAACCACATCATGGACGTTGCTGGGGGGAAAGGAGAGTTCCTGGCTTCCATTCTGTGCCAGCAGGGATGTGAACACGTTAAAGGTAAACGAAATTCCGTGTCAAAATACAGTTCTTGTATATCCCGCCTAATATTACTGCTACTGCTGCTGCTGATACTACTACTACTACTACTGCTATTACGACTACTACAACTACTACAGCTACTACTACTACTACTACTACTACTACTACCTAAATATATAATTCCTTGTGATTCTTGCCCTCGTTAACAGCGACCAGCATAATTTTACACGTGTCCCAAATGACGACTAGTTCATGGGCCAATTTAATTTGGCTTTCGATGTTGAAATCGATCAGTTTTCAAGTTCATTGTTAGATGAGGTGGAGAGAATAGAAATCCAACAACTGACTATCAAATCTCCAGGTCGATGCGCGGCAAACAATATCAAGGACATGAAGGAAAAGTTCTCTTCGTTTGAAAAAGATTTTGTTGTCCTAAAACTACAAGTCGATGAGTTAGAGTCAAGTTACTTAGATAAAGACAGAGAAACGAAAGACAAACTTAAACAACTAGATGTAAATGTGAAGCTAGCGAACAAAGTGGTCGATGAGAAGAGTGAGGCGCAAGAAAAAATTAATGCTGAAATTTGGAAAGAACTTGACAATCTTAAAAGAGCGCTTAAGGGAGCAACTGATCAGAAATTCAAAGTATTGAGTCAATTGAAAACAATAGGGAATAAAAAACAAAGAGTTAAAAACAAAGTAAGATTCTCTTCAAGATCAATGTAACAACATGAACGAGTTTATTGCCAACATGCAAAATGAAGATAGCATCAGTTTGGACTCACAGCCGGTAACAGATTTTAGTGCAGAAATTCGCAAGCTACAAGCATCCAACGACAAACTGAAAAATGAAAATGCAGAAATAAAACAGGAAATGAAGCAGATGTGCACTTCAAACGACAAACTAAAGAACGAAAACTGTGAACTACAGAGGAAAATAAATGAACTTTTGTTAAAAGAACAGCAGAAGCAGAACAAAAGAAACCGCGAGTTGCAATATCCGGAACGTTTGTCTTCCTCCACCGCTCACGTGGATATCAATCCAAATAAAGAATTGCCGAACATGGGCAACCGCAAGAGTGATCATACATCAGAAAACACGGCAACAAACCATCCAAGCAAGAAAAATCTCTTATTTCTTTGCGATTCTAATGGCAAATTTCTTAAACTAAACAAATTATGTCCACATCATGACGAAATATACGAACAATGTCCAAACATCAGCGACATTTACATTCCAAGTCAAAACCAGTACGTTTTGCGTCGACCAGAATCGACGAATCCTCAACTTATTTTCCATGTGGAAAAGATAGAACGATCCCTTTGACTCTAACACATGAACAGTTGAACACCATTCAATCTTTGGTCTCTTCCCATGGTTAACATTTTCAAAGGTAAATATTATTGAGTGTTCTGGAGTTTTAAAGTTTATTTCTCTTTTTTATCAATTTTGTCCCCCCCTTTTCTATTACATTTTCATTTTTTTTTATTAATAGTAGTTCATAGGTTATGCCTGGACAAAACTCTGGTTGTCTTCAATTAAGAAAAGAAACTTTTTCGTTCAGTGCCTGGAATGTTAAAGGTCTTGTTGATCGCATTCTAGGAGACAAATTAGAGAATCAGGATTTTATTGATCATTTAAATAAGTTTGACTTTATTGTTTTAAGTGAAACCCGGACTAACAGATCAATAGATTTTCTTGATTACAAGTGTATCAGTTCTACAGAACAAAAACGAAACAAAGGCAGATTATCTGGTGGAGTGATGATACTATACAAAAATTACTTTGCATCTTAAATAACAATACAAAAGCGCTCAAAGTATTACATTTGGTGCCAAATTGAAAAGTCTCTACTGAGAACAACTAAAGATCTTTTCTTGTGTGGAATTTACATTCCCCCAGAAACCTCTACATATTTCTCCAAAGATTTATTTGATGAACTAGAATCAGATATAATATAATTTAGTTCTAAAGGTTTTAGGGAAACTTCACATATCATGGTAGTCAGGGGGTTAGCACCATAGATTATATGATATGTGACCAAGTTTTCTTACAGCAGATAGAATACTTTATCGTAAAATCTGCAACATATTTATCTGATCATTGTCAAATAGTAGCATGGTTAAAGACTGTACCATATTTTTCGGATCAGGAAATCCAGCCAGACCCAAAACCTTTAGAACAGTTACCCACACGCTCAAAGCTCATCTTTTATGTTCAAATTAGTGCTTGACTCCCCTGATACTCGAGATTTGATGAACGATTTCTTAAACCATGATTTTGAAGAAACCCAATTCGGAGTTGATATTGCCGTCCAAAGATTTCAAAACATTTTATTAAACGCTGCAAAACGTTTTTTAAAACGAAATATGAAAAAGCGTCGATGCTGTTTAACAAATAGTGTCGGCAAGAAATGGTTTGATAAAAAATGCAGATTTAAACGACATGCTTTAACCCTCGAAAGTCCAAGGGGGGGTCAAATGGCCCCCCCCCATAGGTTTTTCCAACCTAAAGTTTGAAGCTTTTAAGCAATCAAAATGAAACTTTCGGTACCTGTAGTCTGATAATGAGCGCATTTTTTGACGTTAATTGGATGACGTCATCACTTATAATTTATGCGTAGTTAAATATGCAAATTAAAGTTTGAAATGAAAAACTGTAATTTTTTTGGAAAAATCGTTCTCATTTCTTCTTTTAGACTCTATTCTCAATTATATTCCTATTTTAGGCTGAAAATACATGTTTTCCACTAATAACAGTAAAATTTTCTTCAGTTTTGCTTTAAATAAAAATTTTTGAAAAATCCAAGATGGCGGCCAAGATGGCCCACATGTTGTGAAACGACTGTTGCCATAGCAACAGCTCTTAATTACAACTTGATTGTTATAATGGAAAGTAATTAGCAAACCAAAAGCTACTTCCATGCAGAAGCCTGACCTTTTATATGCAACCGTTTCGAAAATTTATGGGGGGGGGGGTCCAAATGACCCCCCCTTGGGCTAACTTGTAACAGTAAATAGCTTGGACTTCCGAGGGTTAAGAAAAGTGTCTAATGCTAAACGAAAAGAACCTTTTAATACAGATATTCGCAACAAATATCACAACACACTTGAAGAGTATCGAAAACTCCTGAAAGAGAAACAACAAAATTACAAGAATAGCAAGCTAAATGAGTTGGCAGAGACCAATATACAGAACCAGTCCATTTGGAATGTGTTTAAAACTTTACCTGAGGAAGTCGAATCTGAATCTCCATGTCCAATCACACACGCGGAATGGATAAGACACTTTGGATAATTACATTCTGCACCATCAACAAAAAAATTGCAGCAAAGAGCAACAATAAACAAACTCGAACACATGGAAAAATGCGATTCTTCTATTAAAAACCTTGACTACCAGGTAACATTTCTCGAACTAAAACAGGCCATAAAAAATTGAAAAACAAGAAATCATCATTCTTCGACTTGATCAAAAATGAAACGCTTAAGGCTAGCTATGATTCTATGTTGGAAGTATACCTGAAGTTATTTAACTTAAATTTAAATGTTGGAACATACCCGAGTATTTGGAGCGAAGGTATTATAACACCAATATTTAAGACCGGAAATAAGAGCGATCCAGGCAACTACAGAGGCATTTGCGTTTCTAGTTGTTTAGGGAAACTTTTTTCTTCAATTATGAATGAAAGACTACTTAAGTCTGTAGAATCAAATAATTTACTACATCCTTTGCAGATTGCTTTTTTAAAACAAAACAGAACATCTGATCACATCTTCACTTTACGTGCTTTGATAGAAAAGTATTCGCACCTTCATAAACAAAAATTGTATGCATGTTTTGTGGATTTTAAAATAGCCTTTAATTCTGTATGGCATGATGACCTTTTTTATCGTTTACTTGATTATGGCATCGGTGGCAATATTTATAAGTTAATCAAGTCTCTTTATTCAAAAAATTCTTGTACGGTAAAACTAAACAGAAGTAAAACTGATGCGTTCTCATATGGTCGTGGAGTTAGACAAGGATGTGTTTTGAGCCCACTATTATTTAATTCATTTATTAATGAATTAGATTCGTCAACAGTTATTCAAAGAGTGACCCAATTCTACTGCCTAATAATACGGAACTAAATAACTTATCCTACGCAGACAATTTGGTTTTAGTTTCTAGGTCTAGATATGGCTTAGAAAGTTGTTTAAAAACACTGGGATCATTTACTACAAAATGGTTGATAGATGTTAACATGAAAAAGACAAAAATAACAGTCGTTCAAAAATCAGGAAGAAGACCAAAGAACCTTTCGTTCTCTTTTAAAGGAAATGATATTGAAGTAGTTCAAGAATATACCTATTTAGGTATTAAAATCACAGCCTCGGGAAGTTTCACAGTTGTCCAAAACCTGTTAGCGGAAAAAGCTGTAAACGCTTTATTTAAAATTCGTAAACAAATAAATTTTTCTGGATTACCTTTCAGTTCAGCATAGAAGATTTTTGAAACAGCTATTCAACCAATTTTGACTTACGGCAGCGAAGTTTGGGGCGTGTTTCTTAAACTAGATTTCGAAAAATGAGATAAGACTTGGACAGAAAAAGCTCATTTAATTAAGGTTTTGCAAAATATTTTTAGGTTTGAATAGAAAATCCTCTAACTATGCAACAAGAGCTGAAATGGGACGTCTTCCAATTCTGACTTGACAATTATTAAACTCATTTTAAAATATCGTATGTACCTTAACTCTAAAGAAGAGACGTCTATTATCAAACAGGCACTGTATATTTCAAAAGAAACTAGTTCAAAGATCTCCAACTCTTACAACAATAATATTGCAGAAATATTGAAATTTAGTAATTGTAACAGTTTGCGAAACTCAGATTTTCTTTCAAA
>JAOBRG010215651.1:0-17256 GCA_027574985.1 Umimayanthus nakama | reverse complement strand
CCAAAATTTGGATCCTAAAGAAAAATGTAGATTTTTACACTCAGTGCATAGTAACCTTGATAGCCTCGTATCTAAAACAAGCTGTTGTTCAAAACGTCATTTTCAAGATTCCCTTGGATATGGATAAGAATTGCCTTGGATATAGACAGACATTATAATGGAGCTGGGTATGACGTTCCATTTAAGACAATTTAGCATCAAACCCATATACTCTCAGTTCTCCATATGCAGGTTTTGGCTGGAACAGTTGGGAAAAAGAAAGGAGAGATTACAAACCATTACGTCGCCACCTACACGGCAAGACAAAGAAATAGAAAAGCGGAATATCCTTTCAGACATTTCCAAAAACTCTTCAGCGCTAGTTTGTGTGCTTGTCAAAATAAAAGTAATAAAGTGATTTTATTGAATAACATTAGCTCAGGCGGCTTTGGAGGCCATGGATTAGTTTCGATTTACTTGAAGCTGTGATTTATGGCAAAGTGAAAATAACTCGGGTTTAGCGTCCCCGACTGCTTCCTTTTTTGTTAGTTTCTGCAAATCTGCAGAATCGATAACAAACATTATCAGCAACTTCTTGTTGTTTCTTCATTCAGTCGCCAGGTTCACATTTTTATTCACGTTTTTTTACCTATATAAAATATGTTTTGTTGAAAAAAGGTGAAAGTAAATATGTCAATGTATTATCAGAAAGTTGCACATTGAGTGTACATAGAGCTACTGACTTTCATGCAGGTGCACCCGCTTTTTGTTAGAATAAATTACGATTATCCTTTGAAAAATTGAAGTCAATTTAAACAAAAACCAAAAGAGGGGCGTTCCTTCCGGTATCTTTTACGTCGGCCTTCTAAGGTCTTAAAAATGAATTGCCACAGCTGATCATCTAAATTTCAGTACATAAAACGTTGTTGGAGACTTCCAGAACTTGAAACATGTAACTCAACTGCGACGTTGCAATGAAGTTGGACAATTGAAAAGGTTGGCACTTTAAATGTTTTTTACGTGCTTTGCGGGTATTTCAGTGTACTGTTGTGGTTTGTTGTACCAGTAGATCTCCCTCTTTGTTGCACTTTCAAACAGAAAAGATATTGAAACCTTGCTCACGGCTTAGAATGTAGTAAAATGTTGTAAACAGCATTAGTACAAAATAGTTGACGTATAATACAGATTCTGGTCACGTGGTGAGCTCAATCTGCTCACAAACCCACACTGGTAATGTAGACAAATGTTCAAGTGTTATTTTACGGAATACGTGTATTACCGCTGGTACTTTTAATATTCCTTGCATAATTTTCTGTAAAGATAACAAAAACCTTCTGCATTTGGTAAATATGTTGTAGTTAAGGTTGTGGGTTAATCTAAGCGCAAACAGCTTGGAAACTAGGGCTGATGTTAACAGTAACCGGGGAAACGGTTTTTCCGTCATTGCTAATTTTTGCATGTAAACCTCAACTCAGGACCTTGAGTTCAAGACGGGGAGGGGTTATCTGTTTTCTTTTTTTTGTCTTCCTTTATGCAAAAGAGGTGGAGGACGGGGCTGTTGTTTTGAGTGCTACTCGATCCTTGGCGAGATTTATTTTTGTCTTTCTTACCTAAAGATTATCTGGATTATCGTAAATAAACCTATTGCAACTGGTGGTTTTCGCAGCAGTTGCGTCGTCTACAATTGAAATGTACAGGTCAACAAGTGGAGCTGCACAGCTACAACATTCTGTTTATTCAACTTTATTGTCCTTGTATTACTCTATACAAGGGCTCATTAACGTCTTTTTCTTTTTCTTTTGAGACGAGAGAAAAAAGCGTTAGTGAACCCTTGCTCTATTCAACACCTAACAAGGTCATGGCCGCAATGTGGCACAGGAACCTCATGATTAACAGTTATTCTACGATACCGCACTAATTATTAGCTGATAAATAACGCGAATCTGTTATAATCAGCTAATATTCAGAAGGTTGAGTAGAATAATTGTTTTATTAAATATAGTTTTATTAAATACAACAACAAATTATTTTTTACTGGCAAATATTTATTTGAAAATAAATTTTGTGTCGTGAGGAAGCCGTCGACTCAAAAATAACTTCCGTTTCCGTTGAATTAAATGTCACATAACAGCCTCACAACCATGCGTTTTCCATATAAAGTCAATCACTAGAATATGAGTTGACAACCAGTGACCACCGAACCAATCAAATTGCTTGAAATTGTATAACCATTTGACTATATTTAATAATAGCAGTTAACTGCGCAACCAATTTTCCCATGTTATTTCTTGGTTCTGGAATCAGTTACCATTCGCAACAAATTCTACAATGGTACAAATGTATGTAATTAAGTAGTATTAATATGCATATCTGTACATTTTCGTCTTGAAATTCATCTTTAATAGTCCGGATTAGACGTTGCAATAGGCTTTAATTGTTTGTTATTGTCGATCACTTTTGCGCACGTACCCTTTCTCAGATGAATCGGCAACCAATCTGCGAAACGGCTTTAAATAAATGTATACTCAGTATGCGGTGTGTTCTTAGCACGTTCTCAGTGAGTTCTGGCCTTTTTTTCAGCTTCGCTGATGTTCTCGTAAGCCGGTACCGTATTTATTTGCGCTTATTAGCTTTTTGGACTTTTAGGGTGGGCGCTCATTCGAGGTTTGGCACTTACTTAAGGGTACCGTTTACCTTAACTGAGCGGTGTCCTCAGTTTTCCGTAGATAACTTCGTTAATACGCATCGGACACCCACAAACCTTTATATCAATGGAAAGCTTACTGCAGAACGCCATCCTAAACTTGGGTTCCCTGTGCTTTTACAAGGCGTAAAGATTCTTGATTTTTTCAGGGTTTGTACCAAATCTGCGTCATTTTGAATAGTTAATCAGTGCGTGCGCAGCATTTTTAAAATCAAAAGCCAGATAAATAAGAATTTTGCTGGACAAACGAGATACATGTTGGTTCGATGGAGGTGTTAGCCAGCGCAGCTGGCGTTTCGGTCACTGGAGAAGGGAAAAAAAATGGCGATATCATGTTTTAAAAACCTCCAAAGGAACAAGATGTATTTTGGCGTTGCGACACTCTATAGCTTCTTTCAGTGACTGAGGTTTCGACAGCATTTTGTAAAGATTGTTAGTGTATACATGGGAATATGATTACTTGCAATATTCTTGGATAATTTTTCAGCATTGCTCGACCGTGACCGTAGCGAGTTGAGTTTCAGCCGCAGACAATTGTCAGTAAAGTAAGTTCTCGAGTGTTCGCGTGTTACTTTGTCACGACTCGATCTTGTCTGTGTTACAACTTGAACGGGCAAAAAATTATCGAGTAATACTTTGAGAACCTAATTGTCAAATGTCCTCAGCAACTTCATTTGTTTCAATCTCTCAACCCTCCACATGACTCAGCCAGTCTTGTTTACATTTTGAATATCATCGGAGCGGAAATAGACTACAGAGGCAAAGCTTGAAGTAGAGTTACCAAAATGTTACGTAGTGTGGCGTGAGGTTTTAACCAATTAAACATATACTATTGCATAATACTAAAACAATGGCGGTGCTCTGGTTTCATTTGCTTTAAATGTGATTTGACTTTTTGAGTCGCTCATCTGATGAGTGTTTGAAATTGTTATTGTTGTTGTTGTATTAAGTAACGGTAAGAACTGACCCAGGCTACAGTCTAGAAGAATATGAAGGCCAGTGCTATTTAAATACCTCAAGTTTTTTTGGAAAGATCGTTGAACGCACTTCACTGATCTGTGATTACTTCTAGTAAAATTGAGGGAGTATTGATCTCAGTTTAAAAAGTCGCAGTTTTAGCCAAAATATGTCGCGAGAAATTCACCCTAAAGTACGCCGCACGTCATAAAACTTTACAACATGTACCGGTAAAAACTCTCGTTCGCCATATCTTGCAAACTATTAGACGTGTTGAAAAAGTGTTTTTGACCCGAAGTTCATTTTCTGCATATCTATATTCTGCAAAACTTTCAGTGAACATGCTTTGATCCGTTCCAACGTGAACGGTAACCGGAACTTTGACCATTTTCAGCCACACATTTTCAGAAGGTATATTATCCATCAACCAAACAAAGAAGAAAGAACACTGGTAGCTTTATACCGAGTATTTACGATTTTTTTGGCTATCAGGTTGGGTGCTTGTTCGAGATGGGCACTTATTCGAATAAATACGGTTTCATACGGTTATGTATCTTTTTGTTGGTTTTTCCAAGCTTTTAACATCGGAACATTTACTCTCTTACTTCTCACTTGGTGTTCATAGCTGGTATTGCTTTGCTCTTTCTGCTCGCACAGTCGCACGGGTCCACTTGAAACCTTTGCTTTCATTGTTCTTCTTCCTAATTGTCCAAATAAACTTGGTTTTTGAGATACAGATCCCTAGGCAACGTACATATTCATAAAAAAGTTGTTGATGTTTTCTAAATGACTGAACATTTTTCGGTCTTCAACTCGCCACTAGTTTGTGTGCTGAGTTGTCGAACGCGCAGATAGGATGAAGGGCATTCCTTCGTTTCGTTTTATCGGGTCTCTACATCGAGTCAATTAGGCAAAAAAATGAATATTACTCACTGTAGTCCAATATTACTAGTAAAACTTACATTAAAGTTCAGAACAGTCAGTAATCTCGCTGGCTTCCAAAGGAGAAAGTAGATGAAAATCTCTTACTAACGTCGCTAAACTAGAAATACGCACGTAGCGTCTAACACCGAGCTGAATCAAACATTTAGTGACCAACAAATCAGTTGCAATCTAGGATGAAAAGTTCTTCGGCATCTACGAAAGCCGAACCCATACAAACACTGTAGAAAAAGCGCACATGGATGAAATGTTTGTAACAGTTTGATATTTCCGCAGTTCCGACTCTGTCGACATCTTAGGAGCCAGATCGGGTTTCCAGCATTCTTGCGCTGTGTTTGTATCTTAAGTATTCTATGTCTTTTAGTTTTATCAAGTTAATCAGAAAACTAAAATAATTGACTGCATCTACTCTCACATTAGTAAGTTAAGCTTTAAAATTCATAAAATTATTGCTAACTTCAATGTATCTGTCAAAATCTGTTACGCGATTGGCTACTTCACCTTGGATACTTCAAAAAACCCTGTTCACTAGCTGACTAGCTCGGTACTTGTCACAGTAAATTCTTTTTTCTATGGAAATATCTTACGGCGAGTTTTCCCCCTGTAATGATGGCCACACGTGCAAGAAAGAGCAGTTTTCCTCGATAAAAGAGCCCTTTTACCACAGTAACTAGGACATGTATAACCTCAACTAATCGAAAGCTTCCAGCTGCGCGCATGCGCGAAATTAAAGCTCTTTGAGAGTAACATTGTTTGCTTTCGCCGCTCCAGAAACTACAAAAGGAAGTCCTGGGTTCGTTTACTTAAACAGTCCCGTAAGGCAGTGCTTTAACGAGTGTTTTACGGAGACTACTGTTCTTTTCCCATCCAAAAAACGATGTAATAAGGAAACCCATTGTTTGCTGAAATTAACCCGCTAATATCTAAATATTGTTCATTCTTGTAAAACTAGCATTCGTAGCACCGCTTTCTGGGATCGTTTTGGTAGACGGTTCCTGTTCTATTTTCCTTTTTAGGGCGGTGAACTAAAGAGATTAAGCGACAACCGCAAAAAAAGTGATCTTGTGACTACATTTCTCATTGGACTTAGCCAGACTGCAAAACAATCCTTATATTCTCTAAGACGTTTTATGGCCAGTTTTTTTGACAAATGAATGTTGAACGAATCTCAACAAGTGTTCTTGCAAAAAACCGTGCATCTCGTTTCTGTTGTTTTCACGTATACAAGATGATAATCTGTTATGACACTTTTTCCAGTTCCGCCTCTGTCAGGTAGATCGCAAAGTTACTCAATCGCCTTGGCTTTCCAGCACCCATTTTACGATATGAACACATCGGGTTTTTTCACATTTTCAACATTTGTCACCTGGCAATACAAGACGGTAAAATTAACATTATTTATTGGAGAGTACAGCCTGAGAACACAACTGAACTCGAGTATGGTATGTGTATGGTAAAACAATTGGCTTTCTCGATTATCGATAAGCTTCTGGCTGAGTTTCGGAAAGAGACACAGAGTTCCTGTTCGCCTTTTACTCCATAAACTATTGGTTGCAGATCAACGTACAGGTATGCGCCAGAAGTAATGCTTATTGGCTGCATGTGAGGACTATTTCAGTTGTTTATGGAAGTAGTCCGAGTTATTGGCACGACAATATATCCGGGAGGAGTATCCTTGGTCCAGAGAAGCTCGTTGTAACGTTTTTAAAATGGCTACCTAAAGATGCTGGAAGACTAGTTTTGAAAAAAAAAGGCGATACAGGACTTGCTTCGCTTTGAAGTGTGAAATTGATTTGGGCTGTTTTTAACGCCATTTCCTGCACTCCACCTGAATACCATTCTGTTCTGATTTGCTCACAGCAAACGAACTTTCTAGACTTTTTCCTCCTTAATCTGAAACTTGGATGGAGGCAGGGGGGAGTGGGTGGGGGAAGAGAGTTGAGCTCACTCGTCTCCCTGTTCCACCAGCCATAGAGCCTAAGAGACCCCTATTATTCTCAAATTCTGTTTGCTAACAACATAGCGAATTAAGTCACACTTGATCCATTGTTGAATAAGGCTTTTATATTGCAAAATTCCAAAAATCTAAGTAAGTTTCTCATTAAAATAAGTAACTATATACATAATCAATGCTAGTTACTACCTTTTCGTTCGGATACTGATGTAAAAGTTCGGATACTGATTTGGTTTTACCGAACATTTTCGTGATAGATTATTTTGTGAAAGTATATTTCTCTGAGTTACATCAATGTAGTGACGCTGGCCGCTTCATGGGCAGTATTTCTAATACCGGTAGAAACCTATTTTTTTACGATGGATCATGGAGAGAACGACATCACGTGACTCTACTATCTGTGGGGCGCATCGGCTGTAACTTATTATTCAGGGGCAATTTGCTGTGCGAGCGATCAAAAGCGCCATATTGGTTGTAAAGAATCTGGAATTGACTGTTTTGTTTGCCTGTATTATATTTTCCTGTGTGGCAGGCGCCGTCGCTTTTAAATCAGACTCAAGCTATTTTATGTCAGATGCAAAATAATAGAAGGAGCAGAAGATAGAAAGATCGTTCGTGTTGCAAAGACCTGTTCGTGTTCTTGTAGTCGAAGCAAGTGGAAGCATTGCCACTCTGGAAACAACACTCGGCACACAGTCCGGGTGTACATTCAAGGCTTGCATTTCGCCGTCTGTTGATCTCGGAACATTACTGAGGATATTTTATAGTTATACTAGTGCCTGGGTAATCGATGTGGGCAGAGTGAGATGTCCAAGTTCCAACGGCCGTTGCATCTTGAATCGCATGCCATCCAGAAAGGTAAATGTTGCTAGTATGTGTACGTTTTCTCTCACGGCAAATCTACAGCGCCACTTGACAGTGTAGTCGTGTCTGGAAAGTTCTTTGAAGATAAAAGGCCGAAGTATTCCGTGATCTGATTGCCAGCTGATGGTATAAGTGCTTTCTTGGGATCTAACCTACGATCTGAGATAGGACGCGCAAACTGCGAAGTGGTGGGAGAGAAAACGAACCGGTCGCTGGAATGTGTGCAGAAAATAAAACACACCGTCTGTTCCCCGACGAATTGTTTTGGAGCGATTCTCTTGACGTTTATTGTTCTCCTAGTATTTGTCATAAAGCAGAGAGTGCCCTTGAAGTCTGAGGAATTGTAATTTGGGTCAAGAATTATTCTAAAGCGCTGTTTCTCTCTGTTTTCGTAGGCTGACACCTCATATCTTCATTCCACCATTGCATAGTCGTGATCGATTGCAGAGGCTGGAATTTTCAGGGCTAGGTGAACCGAGAATGGAAAACGCAAACGAGTTACCAGGTATTTCATAATTCTTATTTTCTTGAATTATGTTCAGAGGCAAAGTGCATTAGCATTGTGACTGACATCAGAAGTTTTGAGATCGTGCAGTGATTAAAATCCCAGCGGTCTAAACTTGGTAGTAAAAAACAACATTGACAGTGTAATGTTTCCCCACCGTAATTTAGTAATTAAGTCTAATAAATTGTCGTTGTTTAAACAAGAGTTTCGAGCAAAATCGAAAGACATTTTTCGGGTTAATTTATTCTAAAAGCTGATTCCGAAACTTAATTTCGGAAATAGGAAAACCTGACAAAATTTTGAAATTATTTCGAAAGTGGGAACAACATATGAGATAATGAGAGCTGAGGCCGAGATCAAAACATTCCCCTCGGTTTTTTGCCTGAAATTGTTTTTAGTTATGAATATTACAATTAATTCAAGTGATTTAAATCTCCGGAATTCGCGTAGATTTCTCCATATTGATAACATTGAAAATGTGGAATCTGTGTTGACTGAGTGATGATGCTTTGCCATGCTTCTATTTCGGGATCGTTCGACGATCAAAACTCTCAATTGTGTAGGCCAGTTTCTTCTTGTATAGTCTTTAGAGAAGATAACACACGTTGAGATCGCTGGAAATGAATGGAATAAGTTACTCCATGTCTTAAAGATATGAGACAAACGATCGTGAAATCGGTGATAAATGCGCATTTTGCAGTTTTTGCAATAAATAGTGAATGCAACCGCTACTTTTGATGCGACGTAAACAAATCTGTGCTACATTCTGCTCGTAAAAGGAGTTCATTTTCCTTGGTCGCTCAGCTGATTCAACATGGCAAAACATATTCATATCCATTCAAGAAAGCAATTCCATAGGCCCGTGCTGAGTTTGTATATACTTTGCAGTCTCTTTAGCTTTTTATTTGCTTCACTAACGTTTTAGACTTATTTTGTTGTTTATTTTTAGCATAAAATCGTACGAATTCCAAGCATTTTTCTGAGGACCTTTTGCAAAGTAGAAGTTTGTCGAGGTATTCGATTTAATCCCTACCTGCACTACCTGAGATCACATCGTGGCTGTTGAATTGAGGGTGTCAACTCTGTCATTGTGAAATATTTTTGATTTCTGTTGCGAAAGGAAAAAGGAAGTTCTCACGCAAGTGGTTGCTCGTGGAAGTCTAATGAATTTTACAAGGCCAAGCTTAGCTGAGTGCTCCAAGCTTCTCTCTTTCTCAAGTAGATCCACTTAGGAATTCTGCGCAGTTAATCGCAGCTCATGCTGCGCTAGAAACAGACGAAGCTATCCTAGAGATGTCGATTAAAAGTATCGGTTTTTGCACATGCAAGAGAAAAATCTGTGAAAAGATTGAAGCAAGTATTTTATTTTGTACTGGTTACCATTTGGGAATCATAACCCAGACTTGATCTGTTTTCTCACAAGTGGTCAACACTTAGCTAATCTCTCTCGAACGGCCACGATCTTACAGGTAACACATATAATCTTTATATGCGCATTTGATATGTTTGTTGTGTAAAGTCACAGTGCAGTTGGGGTCCCCAGCCACTCATATCAGATCTCCTGTGCTGAATACATGGTCAAATCTATGCAAGATTCTGTGCTAGTTTTGACACTTTTGTTGAATGGTATCTCATCACAATACCAGTTTCTTGTGGTTTCACTCTTTCTGATTTTATAGTTAGCAGTGTCATTTTAAACACACTTCAATTATAAAATGTTGCTGCTGTGAAAAATATGTTTCTGTCTTCCTGTTTTCTTAATTCTTGTAAACAACCTTGTTTAACAACAAGTGAAAATATATAATAAATTGATTGTACATTTTAGTAGATGTGGAAGATGTGGCTAAAAGTTTTCATACTTTACTGTAGGGTATTTTCTAATGAGGTATTTTCCCTCCATCTAAGAAATTAATGTTGAAATCAATGTTGACTATAATGTATCAATGTGTATTTCATATTAAATTGTCCTAAGTAAAACATGACTTCAGGAAAAAAATAATGAATATTTTGTCTGTGATAATAATTATTCAATAAACAGAAAACTTGAAGAAATGCAGACTTAGGAAATGAAGATTATTATACTGTTGCTGATTTTTAGTAACAAATAAGGCATTTCATTTTACCATTAACAGTATACGTTTTAGGTTACAATTTATGTGGAGTCGGTGCTGCATAGTTATATGGTTGTAATTGGAAAGAATTTTAAAAACTTTATTTAAATTGTGTCTTTAAACTGCATTGAACAGTGTTGCAAAAGTCCTTCAAATAACTCATATTAACTGTGCACAGATTAGTCTTGTATAGTGTAACTAAGACACCAGGTGTTGACCATGTTATGTTATATCAAAAACGTCAGATGACTGAAAAAAGGCATTCTTAGCAGCTCTAGACAATTGGTGTGACCAATATTATGTCCCAAAGGTTTACCAGTTAAATGACTCGAACCATGACCCTTAAGACTAACCTTAATATTTTATATACGTGAAAAACTAGGAGTTGTAAAAAAAGTTTTTGCTGAATGCACCAATATTACATTGCAAGTTTAAGGGTTCATACCCTTTATAGAATTCCTGAAAGATTTTGAATTTTGAGTTATATTAACTTAACCAGATTCATTTTGTCTCATACTGAAGTATAACAATTTAAGATTGCTTGATTCTTAGTAAAAGTTCATTAGATCCAATCATAATTACTGTAAAATTGAGAGAGCAAGGTAGAAGTTAATGTTGTAGCTCCTTTTTTTGGCAGATATCTACGATCAGTGTATGTTATAACATAAAACTGCTTGTAACTGAAATGAAATTAATTCTGTAATATGAATTTGTTTTTTGTAAAGTTTTGCAAATCTGCTTGTTTTGTACCTGGAAACTAAAAAGACAAATTTTCAAAATTGATTTGAAGTAATCTCAAAGGCTGATACAAAGCCATCATTGGTTACTAAAACAGCCACAATTGAACCATTGATGTTTGTTGTATCATTAGGTAGTTTTAGGGGTTGCGAATGTCTGAAATAGAGTACAAGATCACCTTGCTTGGTATACAATTGTTTTATAATGAGCAGACCCGGCCCCCACTTTATCTCCTTTTAAAATGTTCCATTGCTATTGGTTTCAACAAGCCTACATGTATCTGTCAAGCTCTATGATATGCCTGAAATGGCTTGTTTATATTTAAAGTTTATGGTCAACATACAGTACCATAAATTATTCTTTATAATCTATTTATTTGCACTTATTAATGTATAGCATTATGTCCTATAGTCTGTATTATGTATGTAATTATATTTTATAGTCTTACATACCTTCCGGTATTACTTAAAGCAAACTAAAAGACAAGGAAGTAAAAATCAACCTCATAATAGGTTTAGCACACACTGGTTCTTTCAGGCATCATGCTATTTTGCAAAATAATGTCTACTTGAAAATTTCTAGAACCTATATTTGAATCTAGCTTTCAAGAATGCTTGAAAAGCACTTAAAATTAAGAATTTTTGTAGAGATGCCTTCAATTCTTTTTAGTTATTTGATTTTAACCTTTTCACTCCAAAAAGTGCCAAGTGATGAGTTGCCAAATTCTCATTACCTGTTTCCATAATATTTAATAGTATTAGGTTGGGAGTTCTCATATTCTCTAGACCAGTGAATGTATTCCATGTTGATATTGTAGGAATGAAAAATGTTGGTGAACTTGCTAGGGTTAAAAAAGTTGAGTAAAAGTATGTCAAGTGATTTATGTTTTCTTCAAAGATTGAGATGCATATAGTTTTATAGATAGCTTTTCACCTAGTCTAGAACATTGACATACCTGTTGACAGCACTTGTCAAAGTTGAAGGATTTGGTGAAGCAACTTTGGAGAAGAGGAATCCTTTGAAATATTATCCTTGATATTCTTTAAGTGAATTTCTGAATACCTTTTGGATAAATAGGTCAGAGACCAGCAAGTAAAACATAAATACAATGTTTTTCTTAAAGTGATTCTTAGTTTAAAAATGATTTTGCTCTCAAATTAAACTTTAGAATTTCCTTTTCAGAATTTGTAGTTAGAATCTAATAGTTCTGTTCATGGAGCCATTGTTAAGTGATCTAATCTGTCTATTTATTGAGTTTAAATTTTGAGACCCTACTGTCATCTTGTAATAGTTTACTATGGTATAAAATTGTTGCACTGTCAGAACCTGCATTAAGTATCAATGTGTTCAGCAAGGGTAGAGCCTGGCACTGTAATTAATAGTGAATTTGTATGTCGTCTTGTTTCAAGATGGAGAAGTGTAAAGAACTCTAACTTGAGAAACTGTCTGTGAATAAAAGTTTGTCAAACTAAACAAATAAAAAAAAAGAAGAATGCTTGTCACATGTTTCCAGTGTGTACTGTTAAGAGGGCTTGAGTCTGTGACCCCCCTGGATAGTACACTTATCCTTCGCAACCCCAGCAGAGGTTGGTACTCATGAACTCATACTGCTGAGTTGACTGGAACAGTTAGAAGTCATGTAAAGTGTAGCTTGCTCAAGGATGCAACATTGTCATCAGGCTGTTGTCAAAACTTGTAACCTCTACAGGAGCTGAAATTCTGTTGGCGTAGGAGCCACCTGTGCCATGAACATACTGAAAGTAGCATTAATTTATTTTTAATCACAGTTTTGTACATACCATACCCCTTGCAAACAATGGATGTGAGAAAATATTTTAACTTTCTCCTTCTCTAAATGAAGAGACTCTAGGGATAAGACACTTCCTGGTACCCTATTACAATTGATAATCAGTGGCTGTTAATCTCGCACATACAGTATTTGTAAATTGTTACGACTAACGAAAAATGATTGTTTGATTTCAAAAGCATAATCATTATTTTTTATAAATCTTGTCAAATATTGCTATTTTAGAGATGTGATTAGTTATGTAGTATGTTATTGGCTATTTGTTTGAGACTAAGTTTTACTGTTTTAGTATTATTTTTGATGACAGCCAGTTTCGTGTACATGTATTGCAGCATGATAATCTTTAACAATACTGCAGACAAGAAGAGTGAAAGGTCTGTCAAGTTGTATGGTTTTTGTCATAACAATTTTTATCCATTGAAATAATTCTCAATTTGTTTCAAGTATCAGTTAATTAGCTGTTATTATCTAAAATTATCTTGATGCGTTTTCTGTGAGTGAAGTTGGAAGTTTTAAAAAATCTAATCCTGGAGATTTTGGAATGGATGATTGATTCTGTAATTCTCAATACTGTTCAACTCATTTTATATTGATTGTGTAAGGAGACTGTAGATGTTCGTTGTCAACAATTAAGAGAGATTAAGTAGGATTGAATTTTTTTTCCAGGTATGCAGTTAAATATTTGTAAAATTTGTCAGATTGAGCAGCTGCTGAACATTTTTGCAATTTTCAGGTTACTACGTTTATCTCAGTTATATTTCCAAGTCTTAAATTAGGCTTAGAGGTTTAGCAAGTTTAAAATGCTGTAAGTTGTAAGTCTATAATTTTTGCTTTAGAAGTGCATAACTTAGGTTGTATACCAAAATAGTGTGTTATTTTTAGTCAATTAGCGTGGTGTCTTTCAGTTTTCTAGCTGGGTTTAGGGTTAAATTTGCTGTGTCAGTATTTGGAATGCTTGAGTTGAAGAGCGATTGGTGACTGATGGATGATGATATTTCTGGTTCTTACCACGTGCAGTATTTTTGTTTTGTATTCTATGCAACTTTCTGCTCTCTAGAACATTCTTATTGTGAGCTTGCAAGTGTTTTGTTAACCTACATTGTGTCAGGAGCAACAACAGTTAATAGCACATCTCCTTATTAGCACGGTCTCACATTGCATATGTTGGAGGGGTTACCTATGTATCAAAAAATTGCCATACATGTATTTAATAGTTGCAGTGTTAAATTTTCATAGTGTTAAATGCTATTTTAAAGAGATTTTTAAATGGCTGAATCAATCAGTTTTCTCCTTTTAAGAAGTTAGATTGCTGTTTTATTAGTCAAAAAAATCTATCAAAAAGACCTTTGAGTTTGAGTCAGGCACTCCTGCCAGGGTTTTGTGCATTTTACATTACAATAACTTATTAATACCATGGGGTGAGATACCTAGTAGGGGACCTTGTGTCCTGTTGTATGCACATGCTCCCCATGGGTAGTGGGTAGGGAGTTTTGTGAGATACCTAGTAGGGGACCTTGTGTCTTACTGTATGCACAAACTCCCCATGGGTAGTGGGTAGGGAGTTTTGTGAGATACCCAGTAGGGGATCTTGTGTCCTATTGTATACAAACACTCCTCATGGGTAGTGGGTAGTGTTAGATACCTAGTAGTGGACCTTGTGACTGCGTGCCTTGTAGAACCATGCAAAAAGTACTTATGTGGATGTTGCCATTTAATGTTTTATTTCTTTGAACAAGAATACTGCAGCTTTTTATTTTTACAGACTGCAATTTTTATCGATGTGTTTGCCAAGTACTATCATGTTTTTCTATGTTTTTGATATAACTAGTGTCAGACAGCTGTCAAGTAACTTGTGTTTTTAAGCTAACCCCTGAGGATATTTCTGTAACCCCTGAGGATATTTCTGTAATCCTGTGGATCAAATATATTCTAGTTGGTCTTGCAATTTTATTTAATATGTTGTTAACTTTGTCGTTGTGGTCCTTTTCATTTAACTGCTATCTTATATGACAGTGAATATGTTATAAAATGTGGAGTTGCAGAAACTGTTCTACAACTAACCAATGAAAGTACACCTATAATAATTGTGAAATAATGTATTATATTTTATTTGCTTTGTTTTTCAAAACTTGTCTGAAATGACATGATTGTAATTTATAAGAAAACGTCAGCAATATCTAACTGAATTGTAAGTTTGCCTTGTTGGTTTCTCAAGGTTGGAAATTTTGTCCTTGTATCTTGGATAGTACTTTTCTAATTATCACATGATTATATCAGGAAAGGGGTAACCAGACATTTTGTATTTGTTTATTTATACATTAGGAATATATACTTTCATAAAGTGTCAAGTGTGTCTCAATGATAAACTACCACGGCTCATGAAGAATCATCAATTATTTGTTATATTGCCCCTTTGAATTTAAACTCTGTGAAATTTATGCAAAGTTTTGAGCAAAATCAGTGGTCACCCACTCACACAGATTAGAAGTTCCTGTTTCATGTTTGTATCACTTTATAACTCCAAGACTTTTTATTCCCTAAGGTAGGTGCTTTTTTCCTGTAGAATAATAACTTGTGCTTGTGTTTAAAGCAATTGATGTCAATTATTAATTTTCTCTAAGCTTTGTGTACAAGATTGTACTTGATTCTACTTTAAACCTTGTAAGAAATCGTTATGCAGAAACTATAACTTCTTTAGTTGAATTCTTTTTTGTTCATGTACATACTACAGTAAAACTTTGCATGAAGAAAAATTAACTGCTCTCCAGGGTATTGTATATCCAATAGCTACCTTTTCCTGAGAACCAAAAAAAAACAAGGCATAGTTAAATAAAGCTGTTTTGCTCTCAATATTTTTCCTTGTCCGTCTAAATAATAGTAGTAGTGAAATTTTGGATCACTGGATATTTTTAAATTTGTTTAACTTCAGTGTTTTTTATCATTAATTTTTTGTTCTTATTTCTATTTTCTTTCCAGCTGTCTTACCTAACAAAATTGCACCTTCAGCTTCAGGCTTTTACCTTGAATTTATGCAAGACTGGCTGAACTGCTTCCTTATGAATAGAAAATCTTGCAACAAGTAACAATGAGTATTGATATAAATATTATGAAGTGAAGAAAATTGTACAGTCACATAGAACTCATTGATTCCATTGATAAAAATTTGCTTTTTGGTTTTTGGGAAAGCAGACTTTCCAAAAGTTGTCAGTTGATGTATTGCATTTTTTTATGATGTAATTTGTGGCAAAATGGTTTTTGTGGTTGTTCATTTCATTAGTTCTTTTAAACAGAAATGGATTTGGTGGTTGATTTGTTCTCAGTCGTGTTGAATATAAATTGTTTTGTATGCTGTCAGGAGTTTACTAAAAATAATTTTTCTTTCAGTCATCACAGCCTATAAGAATCTAATATCTTTATGCTTGATCTTATACCGTTCAAAAATAACCATTTTAAAGTTTAGTACAGTTTCAGTTTATTAGCTTAAAGTTGAGAAGTGAAACTTTGCACTTTTTAGAAACAAGGGCAAATTCTAGAATTTTGGTTATTTGCACAGAGTGTTTCAATAAGTTCCAGTAGTTCATGAATGTACAGTTCTTTGCAAGTTTTTTCAACTTTAAGTTGGAGTTTTGAACTGGGAGAGAGAGATACATAGAGAAAGAGGGGGAGGGAGACAGACACAGTCAGATATTGCATGTTTCAAATGAGAAGCCAATTATTATTCATTCACGAGTAAAATTTCTATTAGTCAGGATCTATATGTTTGAGATGGAGTGGGATGGCACAGTTGTTGTAAGAGGTTGTAAGTTCTTGTCGTGAAGCTGTACATCTTTTACTGGTTTTGTTTAGATATTACTAGATCCATTCACTGCAATAATTTATTTTATACCAAGCAAATCTCAAACAGTAAGTGAACATGATAGATTGTCATAAACAGCTGAAATGCTGTGGTTAACTGTGATATTGTAACTTTCAACTTGGCAAGGCAAATTTACCTGACGGTGGTGTATGTTTAGAATATTAAAATTGTTGGTAGAAGCTGTAATGGGGTTACTACTAACAACTAACATTAGAAAGCTTTGGGAAGCAAAGTAAGATTTGCCATCACTCTATAGTTTGACAGCTCGTGATACATGTTTTTCTAATGTTTCCATTGAGTGACATCCTCAACACTCTTTTAAAGTTGAATATGATTTGCCATCAAAACATTGTTTGACAGCTCAGTGATACATGTTCTGCTATTGTTTCCTTTATTGAATAACTTCCTTAGTATTTAAAATTGTTTTGCAACTGCAGTGAAACTCTCTTGTGTTCTCTGTGAATGTGACAATCTTACATTTTTACTTGGACTTCTATCAGACTCGAGGTAAACTTTTATGCTGGCAGACTAAATTGGTAGTTAAAGGTCTTCATAAAGTCAAGATTACCTAAAGAATGAAAGAATTTTACCATAAGCTCAACAAGAAATTAATTATTGCTTCTAAGTTCCTGTGGGCAGCAGAGTTTTGTGATAAAAGCCCTTAGGAAAATGCCTGCAGTGTTCGATCTGTTGGTAAAGATTGTTTAATTTCCTTTTAGTAGTTATTTCATGTGCAAATTTGTTTGATTGTCTATCTTAGTATTCAGTATTCAGTATTCATTTATTTGCCATTTGAGTTTACATTGTTATATTTTACATTCCATTTATGACATTGAAAT
>JAOBRG010215540.1:0-17256 GCA_027574985.1 Umimayanthus nakama | reverse complement strand
AAACAATGGCCTTCCCCATGTTTGCACCAGCCCCCCACCCCCCCCCTCTTATTTATGACCAGTCCCTCAGTAGTCTGGAAGGAAGTCTGCTTTCTTACTTTCAAAGTGACAAAAAGCACCAAACTAATCGAATTTCAGGTCAAACTGCTCCACAAAAGATTGTCAACAACAGCTACTTATACAAAATCAAAATTAAAGATAACGAAAACTGCTCATTCTGCAAAATGCAGAAAAAGAATTTATACACCTTTCCTGGAACTGTGAACATGTAACTCTTCAGTTCTGTGGAAAAAAAATTGAAAAAATGCTAAAACGACATAACATTGTTTCTGGAAATTTTGAAATAAACATCACGACGGCTTTTGGGCATAGACAGAGCACATCAAGAAAACCTTTTTTTACGATCAGCTTCTGTTTTCTTGTGGCAAGAAATTATATATATGGAATTGCCGCGCAAACGAAAACAAGCCTACCTTCATAGCTTACTTGTATCAACTCGAAAAACACTATCGTTTGGAGTGCTCCGAAAATGAGAACCTCTGCAATGAAATCAAAATTATGTTTCCCTCTCCAACCTATAAATCTCTAGCATGTCTAGTCAGTAAGGCTCTACTCTGAGAACGAAGTATTTCATTGGTCATTGAACAATAACATTAACAATAACTGACACCTTTTTAACAATACGCTGTTGTATGTTCTTTACGGATGGTCAGTTTAAGAATAGAAGTTTTGGTTATTTGTATTGTGTTTTTATCCAATGGGATCTTTCGTTCTCAGAGTAGAGGGCGACTCTGTCTAGTCGCATCCTTCTCTTTGCAACCCCCAATTTTCCCTGCAATATTTGAATTTCATGTTTAAACATGTACATCACATTGTCTTTTACTATCAAATCGCATTTATATACATCATATATCATCAGGTGCCTAATGTGATCAGGCGCGTAGGCAGGGGGGGTGCACTGGGTGCACGTGCACCCCCCCCCCCCACTGTCCGAAAAGGTCCGCTCAAAAAACGACCGATACGAAAGATACAGGAGATTAATTCATTATATAAGGGTAGAACGATCATTACAGATTACTATTAAAGAAATGAATACATAATTTGACTATGATGTAATCCATAATCATTTTGTCTATTTTTACGGAAACAGCGTACACCAAATGTATGTATAATTTTTTAAGGACTGCTGACACAAGGTCCGCTCGAATTTGAGTAGCATCCCGCAGCAAAAAATGCTGCCTACGCGCCTGGTGATACATATAGCTCATGACTTTTTTCTTGTACAGATTTTATTTCTTGTTTTTTTATAATACTTTATTTGCATTCCTTTGTAACATAAGTTATATTTTTAGGTATATTTAGGTATTGTTTATTAATTTTGTTTAATTTGTTGAAAAATTCTCTTATTTTGTTAACACCAAAGTCTTGTAATTTTTCTTTCGTGACACCAAAGTGATAGGGGAATAAAATTAATTTTTTGATTAATAAAAAAAAATTACAAGCAGGAGTTTTTGCTTCAATTTGGAAAACCGCGCCAATTTAGTTTGATCTTACTACTTACTAACTATCATGTGGCGTCAGTATAAGTACATCCTGAATTTGGCTCGACTCTGGCTCGATATCTGAATCACAGTCGTACTTCTGCTGTGCTACAGTCGAACCTAATTGAATTAAGTTGGGCACGGCAGAAGCATGAAGTCTGAACTGGGCCTTAGGTTAGCATTAGGTTCCACAGACCTACCTCCCCCCAGTCGATGAAATTGAGTTCGTTTCTATTAACAGCCACTAGCCGAGGGAAGGTTTTAAATTGTTTTCTATAAATAAACGTTTGGCTATTTAAAGCACTTGCTTCAGAGCTATTTATAGCAACCTGTTGCCGCGCAGGATGGTATTGCTGATAATTTCTGGCGGAAAAATCACAGAAAATGACATTCAAATTTTAGAACGAATTTCAATAAGCTTCAAGAGATCAGCAACAAATTTGGCAATGTTTATTCGTTACTCGTTAACTCAAGTGAATATGATCTTTTGGACCATTCGTGATTTTGAAACGGAGTGTACAGTCAAGTTTTCAAGTCACAAAGCGGATTACTGAACTTGATCAGCTGACCGTCCGTACAAAAAATAAGTAGACAATTCACAGTTTAAGCGGCAAGTTTATTTTTTAAATATTCTTAAAAAAACGAAATTTCGTAAATTTTAGTCTCTATTCACTTGTGAAATATATTCTAATAAGAAAAATTGTAGCATTGCAAGTACTTTTATAAATCATGAGTTCGAGACTCATACGGACTAGATTTCACTTTTCTTACATGGGTTACTTTCTTTTTTAAAATAACTTGCGTACATTCAATGCTTAAAAATTGTTAATCTGTGCACGGTTGCTCAAAGATGAGTTGGCGCTAACCCAGAGTTGAATATTTAATTCACGATTTAGTTTGTCTCCTTAAAGATTGATTTTGGTTGTCATTTTCAATCACATAACTGGGTTTATTTGATGTGTTCTTCACTACTTTTTGAAAAGTCCAGATGCATTTCTAGATGAAGACTAGAGTTATTCTAAAGTTTTGCCAACCCAGGGTTAAATTTAACTCACCTTAGAACAACCGGGCGCTGCTTGAGTATCTTTGTATCTTTGATCCGTTACCTCAATCGGCAGAGCGTAGCGATAAAATGAACTAACATCATGAGTTAAAGCCTCGTACGGACCAAATCTCCTTTTCTTACGTGGATCACTTCCCTTTTATTCAGCTTTCCTAAAATAATTCTTAAAATGTTAATTTGGAGAGTGTTCGCATCAGCGGCCCGTTTGCTCAGTCTGTAGAGAGTGGCGCTAATAATGCTAATCTCTTTAGTTAGAGCCTCCTACGGACCAAGTTTCACTTTATATGTGGACTAACTTTTGTTTTCAAAAAGATTCCGTGCAATCATTAGTTAAAAGTGTTAATCTGGAGTACGTTTGTATCAACGGTCCGTTAGCTCAGTCGGTCGAGCGCAGTGCTATTAACGCTAAGGTCATGAGTTCAAGGCGCGTACGGACCAGTGTACAATTTTTATGTACACCAATTTTTGCTTAAAGCACTTCCCGTACCCATATTAGTTTAAAGTATTAATCTAGAGTCCGCTTGTGTCAACGGCTAGTTAGCTTAGTCGATAGACCGCGTTCCTGGTAGTGGTAATGTTACCTGTTCGAGACCAATATAGACCAGTTAAAGCCTTTTTATTTGGAGTTATTTCTGTTTTTCAAAGAATTGCCTACATTCACTGATATAAAAGTCTTCAAATGAAACAACTGTGCATCAACTGCAAGTTAGATCAGTGGATAGCACGCGGTACTAGTAGTGGTAAGGGCACAAGTTCGATACTCCAGGCCCAAGAAAGAGTAGAAAGAGTAGAAAGAGTGGAGAGAGTGGAGAGAGTGGAGAGAGTGGAGAGAGTGGAGAGAGTGGAGAGAGTGGAGAGAGTGGAGAGAGTGGAGAGAGTGGAGAGAGTGGAGAGAGTTAGTATATATAATGTTGAGTTAGTATATATAATGTGGTGGAGAAACTTGAATTGGAAGTTTTGCAATTTTGTGTGTAATTAAACCTTGGAGGCTAAAGACCAGTGAAAAGTTTTGCTCGGAAAAATATTTTTCCTTTTGTTTGTACTTTTCAAGGGCAACTCGGCACTCCGTTTTAAAATAAAAGGATAAACCGATTTACATATTTTTTCTTTTTTTAAAACGAATGATATTGCTTTTTCAAGAGGACTGTCAAGGAAACATTCGGAATTTTTAATCGCAGTGATAACGCTAAAATATTCCAAAAAGTTGGGAATGTTTTAGTTGGAAAGCTTGAAAAGACAAAAAAATATCATGTGCATCCATAAGCTGTGCAATCTTGCAGATTCTTTTTTGATGCCAATCTTTTATAGAAAAATAACGAGCCATTTATTTCAGTTATGTAAGATTTTTTTCTATATAGTTTCATTTGAAAGGTGACTCCAAGCAACCAACACATCAGTACGAAAAGGACTTTTTTAATTACAGGTTAAGTTCAGGTAAGGTAAAATTGAACCCATGTCGTCTCAAAGTGAAATTAGTTCTCCTGTAAAGCCACAAGTGTATTGAGGTCCACTGTAATAGGGGCACTTATATAACAAATCAAGTGACGGGCAAATCCTTCTGCTCCTTGAGTTTAAAATACCGAGAGTCTTTAATAGTTGTTCATATGGCACGGTCTTATTATGACCTAACAAAATTCTTGATGTTATCTATGCGGTTACTCTAAATTTATTCATACCAGCAAAAAGCGGACAACAATAATCGAGAAGTACGGGTTGGAGAATAAAAGCCTCATATACATGGTCTAATCATTACATGTATCGTTATAAAGCGACGAATCCTTCTTAACGTAGGTGCTAAAAGAAACAAAAGGGTTTTGAAAATGTTGGTCTAGATGAGATAAAACTAACACAGTACGCCGACGACACCACAGTGTTCTATTCAGATGTCTCCTTTGCAGAACATCCGTAGCAAAAAGAACTCTGCGATCTATTTTACGAGTTTGACTGTTTACACTTAAATTAAAATAAATTCCTCAAAGTCTAAGTTCTTGCGGTTTGTTCCAGACAGATTTTCTAGAGACAAAGTGCTTGGCTTTCTACCCACGGAGAATACCTTGACGTACTTGGCGTCCACTTTTCATACGACATAGATACTGCTGAGAAAAATAAAACATGCAAAACTTGACTCCCTAAAACACTCTTAATATGTGGAAGATTTGAGACCTCGCACTCTACTTCAGAAGTCAATTTATAAATTGCTAACAACTTCCAAACTTACTCTTATCTGCTAAGTACTTTCTGGCCCAACAGATTTTGAGACTACTAAAGCTAACTCAGTAGTTTTCAATCTATTTTCAGGGAATATTAACCCCCTTTAAACGATTATAAGAAAAACGTTCAAAGCTATTTGGGCAAAACGCACGTTTTTGTACTTCAATAAATAACAACTGGAAGCACGTACCAAAATATTACAACTACAATTATGGTTCTAAGCTTGTAGCTACCATCGATTGTCCATTATTTTACTCGATTCCGTAGTAATCTTGGCAAGAAATCTATGAAACCGCCAAACTAGAAAACCCTGATATTAAAAATGAGATAATCTAGAATAACAAGTCCACCACCGTAATCAGGAGGCCTAAATGGCACAAGACAGGTGTAAGCAATATGTTGGACCTGTTAAATGTCAGTAACTTTTACACATCAGGGCCCAGTTGTTCAAAGCCCGATTAGTACTAACCCTGGATTAACTCTTAACAAAACCTGTAGAGTTAACCCGGGATTAGAACTAATCGGGCTTTGAACAACCGAGCCATGGTCTGCTTTTGTACAATGCGAACAGGTATAAGCTCAACACGATGCATCCTCATTTGAAATTCTCAACATCTCCATGCCATAGGCGGGGTTAAAATACGAGCTACAACCCACTCCTTCTCTTCCTTGGTCCTCTTGACTCGCATCCTTTACCTCCTGGTTTTGGTTGGTTGGTGTAATATTGATGTATGAAGTGCCATACGTGCTTTGCGCTCGCTCAGTGTGTGTTTGTCTCTCAGGCACTTCATCCTCATCGGTTTCTTGGTCTTCAGACGCCTCGTCAGCTTCGTTTTGCGCAGGAGATTTACGACCTTCATCATCGGAAATTGAAACGTTTTCGTAGCCCTGCAATGGTGCAGCAGAGTTTGACTGAAGAGTCACTGCAATCCCAACTGACATTTCTCCAAAATGAAGTGTTAGTGTATTTATCCTATCTTCTTTTTTAAGTCCTGGGCACAACCGTTCAAAAGGGCGTTAAGTTTAAACCGGGTTTTAAATGATTATTAAATAAACTTTTTACCTAGAAATATGTAACCATATTCAGACAAAGTACTGCTGAAATACTCAGTTCTATGAACCTGTTAGGTAAGCTGAAGATGCAGCATATGAAAAAAGGTTTACTGAACAGAGTAGAGTAAAGCAGATTAAAGTAAAGTAAAGTAAAAACAAACTGATCCAAGCAAAGCCTTTCATTTAACGTCAATAGTTAACGTCAACGGCTAGGGAAGAAACTTGAACGCTATAAGCCAGTTTCACAATCATGCGCAATATGTACAAGCGGTTTATTTGGCGGGCGACACGTAATGTAAACATGGCGGATCGTATGAAAGAGTGAATTTATTGTTTAAAATGTATTACTACTGACAAATTTCTATTTCGTTCAAAAAAGTATACCCACTCATTTTTACAATCCGACGTGTTTACAGGACGCGTCGCCCGCCAAACAAGCCGCTTGTACGTACTGCGCATGATTGTGAAACTGGCTTATTGGACAATTAACCTGGGCTTTTTTGTAAAGACTGTTATTATTTTTAAAGTCATTTTTATTGTTATTGTTATTATTATCATTATTATTTTATTATGATTACTATCATATGTATTATTGGTGTTATTTGTGCATATTATACTCGACCAAGACGCTATACAGCTGACCTTGGTTCCGTGTAGCAGTTTCTCTGTCCTTGTTACAAGATCGTTGAAGGTGACACGCTCCCTGGGATCTGCTCGCCAGCACTCCATCATGAGGTCGTACCTGTTACAGATGTGTCGTTTAGTAGTTCATCACAAACGCATGTCGCACCATTTGGAATGTTACGGATTCCTCTGGTCTAGGTTAACCTTATTCCGCCGGGGCTTTTAAAGGTGGTCAAATTTTGGGGTCGGGGGGAGGGGGGATGGGGCAGAAAGCGCCCGCGGCCCATAACTCTAAAACTAAAAATGATAATGAAATTTGGCGGGGTAGTAGAGAATCATAAACTAAAGCAGTTGAATTGGCTTATGATGTCATCATTATGTTATAATGACGTCATAACTGTCAAATTTTCTAATTTTTACCAAAACTTTTCAGATTAAAGACGAAAAGCTTAGAGACGTTTCTGACTTAAAAAATCGACAAATAAACGGCACAAAATGTAATTAAAACGTGTTGAATTGGGTTAACTCTATTCCGCCTGGGGGGGACTTTTGATGCCCGCACCAACTTTGAATAGCTCACAATTTTAGACAGTTAAATATATCCCCTCCATATCATAGGACTTTTCCTCAAATTTATCTGGCAATTTGTTCATTTGGTGGAATTTTGGTTATTGAGTCTAATGTTGCCATGGCAACAGCATTTTGAAGGGCGTGTTTATCTGAAATTTGGATTTCTTGTTTGTTTTTTACAGTAAATTGGATTGTGATGCTTGCAGTCAAGTATTTTGGTAACCTTGAACACCATTGTTTTAAGAAAAAAGTTATTTCAATTTTTTTTGGTCGATCTGTGACGTCATCAATGACTTCATGCAAACAAAAGGTCAAAACGAAAAATTTGGCAAATGACGTCATAATAATTCATTTTTGACTTTCCGAACTTTTCAATTCCAAATTTTTGTTTGTTTGGTTAATTTAAGACCCTATCTACTGAATAAGCTCAATAAACACAAAGTTGACTACAATTGGCATTTAACGAGGGCCTTTTCCACCACTTCCGGTTCTCCAGATCACATTTCTTTAAATCCTATGTTTCTCTGCAATACAAGGCATTCATATGATTTGAACGGGCTAAAATTAAAGTTTATTTTTGACGTATTGATCAAGTGCTTTTAAATCAAGAGTTTTTTGCTGTGTTGGCCTTCTGCACAAAAATAAATAGAAAGCTCTAAAAACCACCGATTTTGGACAAAATGACGTCACTATGACGTCATATTGGCGTGTGTCCTATTAAAATTAATTAGGTAATAAAGTTCTACCTAACTTCCAAGTTCCATGACAATAGCTTCAATACAGGCCCAGGAACTCCAGAAAAGCCCAGGCGGTAGGCATAAATAGATTGCGCTCGGCAACTTTTGAGCAATTTTTAGCGTTTTGAGCAACTCTTTGTAGTGCCAGCAACCTATAGGGCAACTTTTGCCTTCCTTGACAACTTTTGAGCAACAAATTGATATAAAACCGATCCAAACCATAAAAGGTCGTTTCATTTCGAAGGATTTTATTAAAACTGGTTTTATCAAGCAGCCAACAGTGTCAGACTTCCACATTGGGCAAGTCTAGTGAAGAAGTTGTTACTTATTCAACCAAGTTCAGCATCCGCTGAGAGAGTCTTCAGCCTTCTGAATAATGCATTTAATGATCAACAAGACAATGCTTTAGAGGACTATCTAGAGGCTTCAGTCATGATAAGATACAACAATGCAAAGAGGCAGTAAACTTTAAAGTTTATATGAGATAAAGGCTGTAAACTTGACCACTGTCTTAAGCATATGTAAAGTCAACAATATCATGGTGTATATGATATGATGTATATATAGTAAACATTATGATGCCCATCCAAGTAAACTTTGCTAGGCTGACTAGTTAGAAACTTTAACTAGAAAATACGTATCTATTACTGAAGTTATGTTGAGTTTAAAGAGTATATTGATTACAACGTAGTATTTATGTTTGTCATATAACAATGGCTTTTGGCCTCTTTTAATGATTGTAAGAATATTTAATGAAAATGTTTAAATTGCAACAAACAAACAAACAAACACGTTTTGAGTATTTATCTAAAACAAAACGACTCTAGAGAGCAAGCAACTTTTCTAAATTTTGGTGGCAACTTTTTGATATTTGAGCAACTTTAGAGCAACTTTTGGGTATATTGTGAAGCAACTTCTCCTGAATTTACTAGCACAATCTATTCATGCTTACCAGGCGGAATAGGGTTAAGTTTTTGTAACACACTTATCGTGCCGATGGAAAACGAACAACGTGGGTCTGTAATTGAAGCTTAACTGTATATCTCCCCTCCCATCTCTCCTATTGTTATTGCTATTGTAACTACATTTCCAACAGACAGCTTTTCGATCTCTCCATCCTTTACCGATGGACTCTTTTCTTCTCTCCCTTCTGCTATTGTTGTATTTTACGTCAAATGACCATCCCTCTAGTCTTTCCAGCCTGTGCCGATATTCCCCCTTTTCTCCTCTCCCAACCTCCTCTTGTTATTGCAACTTACGATTCCAATGAACAGCCCTCTGGTCTCTCCAGTCTATACCCCTTTTGGAGCTTTTGTAGGATTTCCATTCCGTTTAGGCCCGGGTACGGCACACGTCCTGTAGAGATTGAGCTTTTAAATCTAATGTCGCTAAGAGACAACTCTTTAACACATTATAGATCTTATACATCAATATTTTGAGTTACATGGATGCATTTACTTGTTGATTAGAGACCAAATCTGAATATTTGTTTTCACTTGAAATGGATCATTCTAAACTCGGGTTTTGATTTTCACTGCGACTGAACCTTACGACTGAAGAACTATCTTGTTTAAGAGCGGCTCTCAGTAATTTTCGTCTTAGTCCGGAAATTCTGAAAAAGTCAAATCTTTCAAACTTTGTCAGATAAAAGGTGTAGGGGAACCTTGATCGGATATAACAATATGAACTGGCTCCTTTTATGCACGTGTTGCGGTAGAGCATTAAAGGTTACAGCTATTTTAAGTGGATTTGAAGCTGTCGCAGGTAGGCAACTTAAACGGTTATTAAACTGCATACCCTAATACAATTTCGTTAACACTTCAATCTGCGTTAAATCATTTTACAACACATTTCTTTGATATAAAAATACAGGCCATCAAAGGGAGGAAGTTTTCGTCTTCAATCGAAAAGTCGATTTGGGGCTAGCGCTGTTTTTATCTAATCCAAAACCCAACTGGTACATGAGTTCTTGGCATGACTTTGCGTTGAAATTTAGTGTACGATATCTAGTTTTCAAAACTAGAACCAGTTTCTAGGTCAAGTTTGATTCCAAAGTTTAGCAAAGTTTTGTGATTATACCACTGGAACCGTCTACCGCGTACCGTATGGGCTGTTCAGCGAACTCCTCTTGTAGAACGATTTGGCAGAAAAAATCAGTATTTCCGCCGAAATGAAATGTTTTGTAGAAATGAACTCTCAAAATTGTTCTAAAGAGTATTGAAAATACAAAGTGCCCCAGATGGGATGATAAACTAATACAAATTGACTTTATTGACGCGAAGGCATACGTTTTGTTGCGCTCGTCGTGACGCAATGGATTACAACATACAATACTCCACCTTTTTAAAATAAAAAGGAACACCACATATATCCTATCAAATAGTTTTATCAAAACATTTAGCATGCTCACTGCTAATGTAGTACCGGTTATGCCGGGAAATATCATTCTTTTTAAGTCGTTTCCCCCTATTTGCAGAAGATGTTTTAGGCTATCTTTTTCATGTTGACTGTTTCTACTTTGCCTTGTGTTTTAAAACGACTAAGAAATATCGATTGAGCACAACGTTCATACCTACCTCTACTCTCAATTTCCCACAAAACAACGCCGTATGACCAGCTAAAGCAAACAAAGAAATGTGATTATGATATAAAGAAAACATATGCTAGAATATAAAAAGTTTGCAATAAAATTACACTTGGTACCCAAAACACAAAGATGATTGTTTTGTTGAGAGATATGTCAACTTTTCGACGATTTGTTACCAACGATAGAAAACCACCTTAAGGAGAAAAACCCCCTTATCCTAGCGAAAACCATACCCTAATATTCAGACTACTTATGTACGCAAAAGGTTCACGCTAGTTCATACTCTGGCTCGTTTCGAGTCCTCTCCTGTTGGTTTTTCTAGGTGATTATAAAGAGAGGATTGGGACTAGAGAGAGAAGCAATGGTCGGAAGTGAAGTGGGAGTTGGAGACCGCTGACAGAGAGCATTGCTGCAGCTGATCCTTTGGGTGCTTACACCGTGCAGTGTGATCTTTGGCGTACTTTTAGGTTTTTCTTTAGTAGAAAAAGTTGTCATGGCTTATACATTCTAACTGGATTGTCTTAGCGGCTTTACTGCTTCTAGAGTGTTTTAATCAGATGTTTCCGTACTATTCCGCTTCCCTTGCGTCGCGGGAAACTTCGCGGGAAGAAAATGTTCAAGAATTGGTTTGCTCTTTCTCCGAGGCCCTCGACACCATTGACCAAGACATTATACTTTAGAACTGACCTCATAGGCTTTTTAGGCAGTGCTGTTTTATGGTTCAAAGCATAGCGTGGCCGTCTTTGAAGTAACGTAGAAAGTATCAAGTTTGTCTTCAAGATTTCAAGTGTCTAAATAATCTTGCAGCAAATTATCTTCTTAACGAATTCAGGTTTTTAAGTGATTTTCACAACTATAAAATTAGGACTAAAGATCTTATTTGAGTGCAGCGAGTAAGAACCACCAAATGCCAGAGCTCTTTCTGTTGTAACATTAGAAAAGAAACTAAACTTTCCTCATTTAAACTTACGATTAAAACTCATTTGGCTACACTTTAATGATTTGACTTTCTGTTATTATATTAATTGTTGTAGTGTGATGTGATGTGTTGTAAAACGTATGTATTGTATTGGCGCAAGCCTCCATTCAAACCAGTTTTTGCTTAACTGGACCAGCCTGAAAAAATATTGCTTATATTATCAAGAAATTAATAAACAAACTTTCGTTGATGGTAAGTCAATATGTTACTATTAAGGCTAGAAAACAACAATAGCACAGTTGTTTCGAGTTTTTTGTTCATTTATATGGTTAGTGCTCCAATAAACTTGTAATTAGGCATCCAATTGCGCATTGGTCAAGTGGCGAAGAGGTTACCGTATTTATTCGAATTAGCGCTCGGGGCGCTTATTCAATTTTTGTTCCTTTTTGAGGAGCGCTTATTCGAGAGGGGCGCTTAATCGAGGGAGGGCGCTTACTAAATTTTCACCATTTTAGTCGCAAAGACATTCAAATCTTGAGCAAATTTATTGTTATTTTCCACTACATAACAAAGTGCAACATGACGATATTGTCCAATAAATATTTTTTTCAAAAAACAAGTTCTAAGCAGAAAGATGTCCGAATAAAAGTCTTGATTGTAGCACACAGTCTAACAAATACTGTCTTATATCAGCGATACAATCTAACAGTAACGATTCTAGTACTTTTAGGAGGGCGCTTTTTTGAGGGGGGGCTCTTACTTAATTTTTGGTCTTTTTAGGGGGGCGCTTATTCGAGAGGGGCGCTTATTCGAGAGAGGGCGCTAATTCGAGTAAATACGGTAATACATACAGAATGCAAATTAATTATCTGAATAATCATTTTTAAATATTTCATTTATTTTAGAATATTTTACCTTGAAACAAATGTGCTCAGAGAGCCTGCCGTAAGACAAAATCAAAAACGTAAACGAACTTTGAACTTGTTTTATAGAAGGGGAAAAAACTGGAACACCCAAACGCGATGTCGCTTCTGTTTAAGAAGCCGAACCCTCTTCTCTCACTAGTCCCAATCCTCCCCTTTCAATTTACCAAGAGACACCAACAGGAGAGGGCTAGGATTGAGCCTGGTTTTAACCAATCATCTCAAAAAGAATACTGTTAATAGCGCTATACACCGCCACAATCAATCATTCCCTTTGTTTGTGTATAATGTTTCATTTCGCGATAATCTATTTGGGATAGGGTCAACGAGTGAGGTTTGCCCACTCGCTAAGCATATAAATAAGTTCAAAAGTGGTAAACTGAAGTACTGTCCGTACGCAAGCACAAGGCACTGTAACTTATCACAGTTATACCACTGTATGTGGGGGGAGAAAGCTTCTTTTCAATCGACAGAGAAGCAGTATTTATCACACAGTGTATTGCAATTTTGAACAAAAGCTCGTCACAAGATATTATCTGAAGCGTGCCCTATATAGAACTGACTCCTCAGCATGATTGAGGTTTTTATACGTACACATCGCTCTGAACTGTATATATGTAGTCATCCAGAGACTCGATTGCCATCCACTTGACGGGGAGTTTACCCTGAATAAAACACGCAGACCAAGAAGGTTTACAAAACATTTTCAGGATCGTAACTAAATTATTCTAGGTGGTAGGGACAGAGTAGGTTGTTGTGTTGTGTCAGCGTTTTTTAAAAGCTCTGTGTTCAAGTTCTGCAGTCATATAGATCAGAAGCAATAACACAAAACAGAACTGCTATAAAACACCGATGAATAAGAATTTGTCAGCTGATCTTGGAGCATCCAGGTTACAAAGTGCACCCTGAAGGGAAGTCGAGATAGGTTAGCCCATTTGACAACTCCCGACCACAACACCGGTGTATGCTTACTCTTTTTGACAAGGGCGTGACGCGTTTCAAGACTAGGCCAATAGCCGGACGTCCCTTTCCACGGACGGTGGAAGTAAGGTCGCCCAAAGTTTAACCGTTGAACTGGCCGGGGATAAAACCAATCAACCAACCAATTTATTGTTGGCAGTCAGATATCTTACAAACTGTAAACTGAACCTAGTCTCGCAAACATAATTAATTGAGTCCAGTTATACACAATTATCCAAGAAAGAAGAGAGTTTTCACAAAGACAGTATAGGTTATTATAGGGAAGATATAGAGGCAATATTAATAGATAATAGATTTGTTTCCTGTACGTTTGCCTTTGAGAACAAAAACTGTAAATTGTAAAACGTTTTAAAATCGAGAAAACTGAATTTTAATAACTTTCAAAAAACACGGCATCAAGTTACATAGTAAATTAGAAAAAACAAAATTAGAAATCTTGTTTTTTTCAATTGGAAGAAAATATAGTTTATTGACATATTTTAATCTTTTGAAGGAAAACATAAATCGCACATTATTATCGTTAGTGTGCAAACAAAGCTTAAAGAAGCGAAGTTTAAAAGGAAGATGAGAGATTGTTCAGTACAACATTTAGTGAGACGGAATAGGGCTAGATAACATACTGGCATATTTTATGAATATTCTCGTAATACTTACCCCAGTTGTTTTCTCGTACTGACCACTCTCGTAAACGTCACGTGATAATCCGAAGTCGGAGACCATTGGTTTGTTATTTTTACCCAGAAGTACATTGCGCGCCGCCAAGTCCCTGTGAACACACTACCAAGGTAGAAAATTTGGCATTAAATAAACATCACACTCATTGGAAAGGTAACAGCTAAACATGGTTCAGTAGTTGCGACACTCGCGGCAGATAACTCTGAAATGGAAGAAGGATCATTTCAAGCCACATGAAGTAGCCGAGAATTTTAAAGAGTTGATGATGTTAGAGAGTTAGCAATGAGACAACTTCACTCTAGTTCTTTGATGTCAACGACGTCATGTCCGGTAAACTAGAATAATCAGAGAAGTGAGAACTGGTAATGTTGAAAAAAATAAAACCCCACGAAGACTACGTTTTTGTTGCTAGGGCAGAGTGTTTTTCCCAGTTTACAGTAAAATTTCTGCCAAAATCTTCGCCTACACAAACGCAATCGTTCGAATACAAACTGAAACCAAAAGGTTAGCTGAAGCTAGTACTTGTTTCGTCTATCGCTTCTGGCAGCCTTTCGACTGAGAAAGCGAGTTGTGTTCATATTTCTGTAATGGAATACAAAATGGCTGTTTGTAGTTTAACAATATGCAAAGGTTTCTAGTTTAACAATATGCAATTTGTACCGCGCACTCTTACAGAGTCAATGTTTTAGTCAGTAAAAAACTCTTACCTTTCGTTTGGCCAGATGTTGCATTCCCTTCGCAATTCCATGTGCAAACATAAGCTTTTCTTCATACGTAATATACGTGTTAGGTTCGCGCTTTATGTTCTCATAAGCGTTTGCAGCGTCTTTTCGATGAGACTGGAGGTAATCCAGAAGAGATCCATTCTCGGCGAAACTGACCACAAGCCACAATGGAGCTGAACAGTTAATATTAGTATTAAACCAAAGATATGCAAAAGTTTTTCAAAGAATGTCAAAATACTGTTTTAGCATAAGCCCCATATGGTGGTGGTGAAGGGTGAGTTGTTTTTGGACCCACCCTGTTATGAATCTTTAATTGGCTACATATATAAGTCCGGTTGACGTATACTCAAAAATATTTTCTCCTTTTCAATGTTAAGGTTTGATTGAGGTTATCGCTAAGGCAAAAGTCATCTTGGCCGCCGAGTTTATTTTTTAAGTATTACACCAATATATTTTCTTCTATTCACCAGAAAAAATATTTTTAACCTGAATTGGAAAATGGTCAGTCGAAAATGTATAAGGAAAAATTGGGGCGAAACCTGCAAAATATTTGCGCGTTTTCTTCAAACTTTAATCTGTTTGTATATCTATTGCATAGATTACAAAGAGGTCGTCAATCTAAATCAAACGAGGTCGTACAAATTGGACTTTTGATGTGCACATCACCTCAGTATTTGGATTGGAAAAACCTTGAATGAGGGGGTCGAAATAACCACAAGACAAACTTCATTGCATAATACAGCAAACGGTCTGAGCCCAGGTGAAGCAGTGTCTGTGGTTGCTTTATACAACTTGTCTGACCGACCTAACAGTGACTCAGTTAATAACTTCTACACAGCTTATCGTTCTCAGGACTACCCTAACCCAGACGATCCACCAATTACAAACATTTACTCACCTCGGTCACAACCAACAACTGTACTTCTCAGGACTACACCAACCCGGACGATCAACAAACTATAAACACTGACTTACCTGGGTCACAACCAACAACTGACAGTCCTTCTCAGGAACTACACCAACCCGCCCAATCCAACATCTACAAAACTGAAACTTCGCAAGCAGTATTCGACTTACGTTCCATCGTGCAGGCGCCGATGAGACCCACAACATTCGGGTGTTCGCCGACATTGGCCATGAAGTTGAGCTCTTGGAGTAGGTCACGGAATTCGGACTCTGTTGCGTAACCTGAGGAGAGGTCAGAGCGTTTAGTCAATGCATTGCGCTAACTTAAACTTCAATTATGTTCTTACACTACAATATAGGCCCTGCATTGAGTCACATTTCCTTATCGTACTTTTTTCAGTAATACCTCGCTCCTTGTGGCTATTCTAATTTACATGTTAGCAATAAAAACACTTGTACGCGATATCCTTTATGTGATTATCTTAGCCGATGAACTGATTGACTGATTGATTCATGCACTCACTCATTTGCATAGTTCGCTCGGACATTCTGTTTGGCATACATGAAATAGCGAATCAGTTCCATCGCACGGCAAGAAAAACTTCGATTGACCGATCCCGTCCGCACTCGTTCCCAGGTTTTTTCTTGTCTTCTGGGAGCGTTCAAAACGTGTTTGACAGGTTGGTGAACCAGTCTGATGGCGTCTTTCGAGTTGCGTGGTTGGTGTTGTGGCGAGTTCCAGCGAGTCTGCTGTGTATCTTCTCAAGTAGCGTAGTCAAGTTTTCTTGCTCAGCGATAGTGGTTGTTGTAAAATCAGTCTTTCTTTTATGTATCTTGTGTTGTAGGTAGCGTGTGCGATCGTGACTTCGACTCCGTTGCGGAGTGGCAGCTGTATTTTCATAATGATGTTGATGGATGGGGGGGGGGGGGGGTAGGGGGAATGAGTTAAGCAAAAAAGTGTTTTAGACTTGTTTTCGTCATAAGACTGCTCTGCCAGCCTTGTAAATCATTAATTTGTTCATCCAGCCATTCATCTATCCACCGTCTATCCATCTTTCTATTCATCCGTCCATCCATCCACCTATTAACCACCCCTGAAATGTTTGAATGAACACTTTGATAAACATGAATACAACTTTTAAATACACCACTGATCTAATGAACGAAGTACGTGAGTACAAGAGCGAAATTTGCTGCTTTTATGTTGCATTATCAACTGAAGACGGTGCACACTGGGAGGAGAATGAAGTTGTGGTCGGAGTAGAAAAAAATGGTTACTAACGGGTGCATGAGAGTGCGTTTAAGGTCTTACAGGACTCAGTTAAATGAAATTTCTAATGTACAGTGTTTTATAGTACTTTATTGTGTTATGTTGTGTTTTACTGTATTGTATTGTATTTTATTTAATGTGTTGTATTGTACAATGGTGCAAGCTTCTTCGGTTACGAGTCACAGGGGAGCATTTTTAATTTGTATTGGCATTAAAATGCTCTTGCTTGGCCGGATAGAACTAGCTAAATAGAGTAAAGACTTCATTTTGGAAAGTTTCAGAAAATCTTCGGGAATCTTTGAAATTGGTCATAAAACTTCCAGAAACCCTCTTTACGAGCGAGAGTGCTGAACTAAAAGTTTTGTCACTGTGTGGTTCAAGTAGAATGCTCCTAATACAGTAAAAACCCGCGTGTAAGAACCTACTTTTTTAGAGTTTTGGCAAAACAGGTTCTTATATTTTGGGGTACTT
>JAOBRG010215539.1:0-32550 GCA_027574985.1 Umimayanthus nakama | reverse complement strand
TTATAGAAAAGAGCCATTTGAAGTATACCTGTATGTGACAAACATATCGACAAATGAACACAATTTCAAGTAGCAATGAAAACAGACACACTTTACGAGTGCTTTACTATTAATAACGATACTTTAATGTTGCCGAGAGTTTTTCTAACTTTTAGCAAACAGTCTTGTAGGCGTGAGTTCTCACCACCTACTCATTCAACTCAGTAATTTTTCCATTCATCTGATCGTAACACACCTTCACTCGTGTATGCAAGGTGTGAACGATGGCAGTTAGCCTCTCCTTGTTCAGTCAGGGCCTGTTATCAATCAAATATCGCACGTGTATCATGCGTTCAGCCGGGAGCTTTTACTTTGGCGATAACGATGTGTGAAGCGTGGGGGTTGAGGTTGGAACAAACAACTATAAAAGTGCTGGTTAAGAATATAAAACAAGGAAAAACTAAGATACAAGACTTTTAACCGCTAATTACGTGCGAAATGCGGAGGACAAACAGAAATAGCAGCACCGTCTGCAAAGAAGGTCTGTTTAGCGAGCGTGCAACACAAATGTACAGAAACCACTAACAGCTTACATGAGTGGTGTGTTCACACCCTGAAAAGGGCGCCTTAGATTCTAAAAATGTGTAAGCCATTGAGAGACAAAAGTCTTGAGCAATATATGACGCAAGTTTTACGTTTAGAAATCGAAGTGCAATTATTTGACGCTCGATCTAATCGGAAAGTGTTGAAATGTGTACAGACTGTCCAGAAGAGCAAAGCAACATCAAAATCACCTATAATCGATAACAAGTTATTTCCGTTAAAATAACTAGTTAAGATTTCAAATTACTAAAACGTAGAGCCTTAGAAACAAACTTCATCTTCTAACAATGAATAACTTCGAGATACAAACTAAGTTGAAGATACATAATCTGTTTATAAAGTTTCGTTTTATCAGTTTTTTATGAAGGTATCCGACTGACAAAACAATCATAGAACACGATGAAACTGCATTGCAGATTATGACGATTTTTTTCAGTTTCTTGTTTATCGTTTTATTCTATGTTTTCTAATAAAACGCTGCGAACGTTAATACTACAGAATATAGAATACAAATATCAAACGAGTTAGAAAAAAACTCATATTACTGCTTTCTAGTTACTCAATCGTATCACTATCAGTACTTGTTAAACGTATGCCAGGAGAAAAAGCCGTCAAGGTAAAAATAGCTGAAGTTTCTACCTTTGCTTCGAATAGGAACGCCACATTTAACTTGATTTAACAGTAAAAAGCCGAAATTGAAAGTGTAAACTGAGCTGGAAGACTAGGCTATTCATGAAAGAATAATAGTTAAGTTCTCTTTTTATCTTTTTTAAAATTTGTGATCGTAGTTTGCTTTCATTGAGAAACAAAAGCTTAACTGGTACATATCTTTATTGGCTCCTCTTCAAATGGGCTCAGTGTAAGTTATGGTCGTGATTGTCCAATTAGTTCTTCCACAGCTCGATAGATTACCTCGAAGACACGGAATTTAAAAAAAATGCAATGCACCAATGTAAGTCAAAACAGTGCAACATTAAACTGTTAACTTTGTGTGGGAAAAAGATCTCAAAAATCTTCTCAACTCATTTTGTTCATGGGTTGTTCATTAAATGTTCCCCGACTGACAATGACTAAAATGTATTGTTTCATAAAACTTAAGCGTGTTATGCCGAAATAAAAAGAAGGACTGATACACGCTTTTTTATAAGAACCAGTAAGTTTTGGCCGAGCCTTATTGTTCTTTTAAAACTTTTTAGGAAATTTCAGCCTCAGCTGTTCTCAGGAAAAATAACAGTGAGAAATAACTACTAAAATACATACTCCAAATATACAACCTAACTTAGTTGTGATCACAAGCCGAAAAAATTGCAATAGAAGTTCAATCGATCTTAACATTTGGAATTTCAACGTTCGTTACAGTCGAGTTTGAGGGCTTTATTCTTATTTCTATTACAGGGGGGCTTTGGGGCTCTAGAACATTGGCCTGAGATTTCTTTTTTGAAATTTTAACGTCGTTGGCAGACTGTCCAACCTCCAGAGGGCTTAAAATCGGGATAAAATTTTCTGAGAGATACTGTCTTAAGCGCTGAAGGCACCTTTTGCTAGGAGGTCTGAAGCAGATCCCAATTGAAGTTTTTTTGATCTAAAGGCTCGGAAACGCCATTTCTGGTGTTCTAACACAACAATTTCTGTCAAAACTCTTCGGTAGTTTGATTGCAACAGTTTGCGTTAAGAGTTTTAAAAATATTCTGCATTTCGTTTTCTTTTATGCCGAATATTTGACAAATTTATCGCAACACGAGTCGAAATCGGGATTTTTCCTATCCCGATCGCGTATTGGTCGGGGTTTTGGATTTTCAAGCAAAATTGGGATAACCCCGACGAAATCGGGATGGTTAGACGGTCTGCGTTTATAGTATCAAAATTTAAGCCTCAGATAGCTACTACAAGCATGTCGTAGGAAACTAATTTTTGGTTAAAGTCGGTAAGTCTTTCAGCTATGACGGCTGGTGTCAATGGAAGTCAATTGTGCGCTCAAACCACATTACCACAGTGTTCATGCAAGCTACATGAAATAGAAGAGAATTGAAACAAGTTTTTAACTGAAAGCCATTAAGGTTTAAACTTCGCCATCTTGCTCCAAAGCGATTTCACTAAGAAAAGTGTCTGCCGAGCTACTAACACTTGAAGTAAGAAAAAGGTATTCTTTAAAACTTCCTGGTGCTGTCACTACGAAAAAAAACCTCGGTTTGACACGTGCGTTCCGATAAAGAAAATCATTGAAGAACAGCAAGTCTATACACTTGAGATCGTGCGAAAGGGTAAAATCTCATTTTTAAATTGTCTTTGATGTCGTTGTTATTTTTTATTCATTCCTTTTTTCGGAAAGTCTGGTACCATGATTCGTTTTTCTGATTGTTAGTCTGTAAAAATGTAAAGTTGCATCTTGTCTGCTTAATTTGCAACGAAATAACATAACTTCTAGTTTCCTCAATCAGTGATGAATCTTCTTCGTAGGTCTGAAAATATTTTTGTCATTAGTTTTAGAGTGTTCGAAATTGTTGTTTTTTGTTGTTTATCTCCTACCGACAAAAGCACGTTTTAAAGCTTTTAATAACCTGCTAATAACTCAGTTAATAACTAAAGAGCCTCCAAAAAGCCATAACATTGTTAAAAGGTTTCACGGCCTTCTCGAATGAGGTGGCGATAGCAGTTGCTGTTAATACTTTAATAATTTTCGGCAACTTATTTATATCTGGTGATTCTAGTCGGCAGTTATGTTTATTCTGTTGACATGATAGTTTCATCTCGTTCTTCCAGGAAGTAATGAGCGTGGCTTTGCTAAGGACAGAACTTTGAAATTCACGCAAGTCACTTTCAATAATTCCTTTGTTTATCCAAAAGTACAGTGGAGCGAGCGATCAGTTATCAGTCTAATTGTATAGGTAAGTTTGCTATTGTCATCAATTCAAAGGCAAGATCACACGTGATCCTTGAACGAAACAAAACGATTATCATTCTCTCAAAAGATTGCAATTTAGTTGTTTAGGACGTGTCGATCAAGTTGGGCAAAAGATTACTCAGCTGAGGTTCTTAACCTTGAAATTGCGCTAAATGGAAATAAATGAGAATAAAGTTTTAATTGAGAGTCCCTAACGAAAGCTTGTTTGGTGCTCCGAGTTAAATGCAAGAAAGATCATGTAGTTTTTGACATGTAGCTAACAGATTATCCCCTTCTGAACAATACAACTAAAACGTTTATTCTGCTAATCACTAAAGTTTAAATTATAATCACAAAACCAACGCCTTTGCAGGTCTAGTCTTAGTCTTTTTGTTCAACACTACACGCCAAGTATCATTTTCGGCTCGCATATATGCATTCGGAAGTTGCTTTTTGTTTTGATTAGCAAGCTAAACTGCCTAATCACTATTACTCTCCCGTCCTTTATCTTGACTTGTAATTGTGTATGACATATAGATATATCGCTTGATAGTGGCTCAAATTATAGTAGATCTCTGTTAAACGACATATCTTTTCTTCTCGTAATGAGTTACATTTCTTAAGATGAAACTCTACACTGGAGAAATATTCTGATCTGCTATCAAACAAAAAGCTCCGTGGTGCTTTTGCAGAACAAATTCAGCTGATTGTTTAATACGCTTTTAATGCGAAGCTGTCAAAAAAGTTTCTGAGTATCATTTTGTTATAAAAGATTAGTTGTATACATTTTTAAAGTTATTAACAAACTCAAAATCAATTATTCAAACATTTAGTGTATTTCTTAGCTGTTTGGTTGTGTTTTTAATTAAAACTTGAGAAAATTTCTTTTGTAAGATAACGGAAAGTAAATAGAATACTGCACGAAATTGTGAAGTCTCTTAGAGTTTACCAGTCACTTGGAAACTAAACCCTAAAGAATACTTAACTAAAGTTAACTTATTTTCTTAACTAGCGGCTTTGACCATCACTTTCTTTTGTTTTCAATCTAACTTTGAGATGTTTTGATTACAGAATATGCGTATAAGTTTGGCAATAAAACCGTGTTAAGATTCTTTAATATGTTTTCATTTAGTGTAGAGTCTCGCTCATTCAAAACATCAAAATTATAGCCCAATTTAAAACGCATCAGTTTTTTGTGTTCGTTTTCCTATTCTCTTTTTAAAAGATTTACATAAAACCAACTAAAAAAGCTACAGTTTCTTTCTTTCAAAGAGTTTTTTGAAAGGTCTGAACACAATCAAACTTAAAAGTGTCGCGCGTGTGTGAGGGTGGAAAATTCCTTTTAGTTTGCGGGCTTCTTACTTGATGACGAATAATTCATTAAAATATTGCTCATGATCACATTAAGCTTGAAAAATAATCCAGCTGTGCATATCTTAAACAGCTGAGTGTGAAAGTTGTTCTCTGAAAATCAAATAGCAACCGCGAGTGTTTGCTACAAGTGCCTACCCAACGACTCAACTTATTCACTGCAGGCAGGTGGCAGCCATTTAACTATTCATGTCACTCATCTTTAACGAATAACAAAATTGTAATCCTGGGAATATTTGGATAAAACGCCAGTTGTGTCTTATTAAACTGGATAATTTAATGTTCCTCTTGCTAATTAGGCAAATTGTAGCTTGTCCGAGGTTGAGCAACATCAAACCTAATTGGCCGAATGCGCTCTCACCAGCCAATCGTGCGCCGATACGGTAAAACAGAACGGCTCTCATCTCTTTTGTGTGGCCTTATTGCCAGTTGATTGAATAGTTATTTGATTTACAAACTTCAGAATGAGCAAAGAATACATTTTAAAATTTATTGTGTAATTCCATTAAGACGGGATAAAAGGGCGACTTTAAATATCGCCATAATTTGATAGTTAGCTTCATCAGCGCTGGACACCGGCGAGGAAAGACCGTATTTGCGCAAACCTCCAAAACACAAGAGAAAAAAGGGCAAACTACATTCCGCAGAACAAGTTACTTGTTTTAGTAGCAACTCAAAGATATTTTGCCGCAATGGAAAGTAATCTGCAAAGATTTTCACCTTACTATCAACCTCCATTTTACGCCATGGTTTCACCCCACTCGCAAGGACCAAGTCTTGTTCCTCCGTCATCGAGCCTGACTTATGACCCGTGCTGTATGCAGGCAGGATTTCTACCATACACTCATAGCTATGCTGGAAGAGGAATTGATATAAATCCATATGTCTATCATCATGCAGCCCCTTGCGTTGAAATGCAGCCCCCGTTTACGTCGTTTGAAGGTAACTAGATTCAAAATACTGACGCACTCGGCTTATCTTCAGATCTCTTGATGTTTAAATTTTAAGTTGCTGCTAAAGTGGCGTTAAAGACATCAGTCCGATCGGCGTTTAAGATAAGATATACACGTCAGTGTTAACCTTATTGCTTCAACTACCTGCTCATGCAAAAGTGGAGGAGTTTTGAATCGTAAATGTATGCGAATTTGGTTCATTAGATACGATATTGTATTTTTGATTTTTGCCAGCGCACGCGTCACTTTCTCCTAACCAAGTAAGATTCAAATTTGGAAATATGCTATATTTTAGAGCAGATTGTTCAAGATGGTACTTTACACTTATCAAATTTAAATTATCGCTGTTTATCGTCTTTGTCACTTGGATCTAACAGGAATCTTTAATAATTTTTCACTAATGTTATAGTTCATCAATGTGAATGATTTTTTTTTATTTAACTGAATTTTAAAACGTTTGCGCTAACATACATCAAGCCATTGCTATACTGAAAAATACACACTGTGCCAGAAACAATCTGGCTTTTTCGAATTTAAAGTGAAAGATGCTTTATCTTTTTATAGTTTTGCAGCTTCAGGCACTCTCTTTAGCCTCAAATTACCGTTTAAAGTAAAAGTATCTTATCTTCATTTTTTCTTGAATCTATCACATCGTGCTTTATCAGCAGAAGTTTAAACGAGCCCTTATTCAATATAGTGTAAACAGACACTACACTTTGGACAAAAAAACAATAGGGTTTGGTTTGGCACAAAAATGCCACCAAAATCGATTATTACAGAGACACACCGATGTTATCAAACTAACTGTTCTTTTCTATCATTTAGGACAAAGATTCCTGGAACATCTGCGACCTCGGAAACCCCGTCGAATGCGTGTACGGACAAACTTCAGCCCGTGGCAGCTGGAAGAGTTGGAGCGAGCTTTCGACACGACTCACTACCCAGACGTGTTTATGAGGGAAGCTTTAGCACTCAGGCTTGATTTAACCGAAGCGAGAGTACAGGTAAACTTGCATTTGTGTGTCTGTGTGTGTATTGCTGTCTGTCTATAGGCGTATTCGTATTTTCAGGTAATTGAAATAGTGTAAAAGTATCTGAAAGCTTGTCATACATGCTTGCATATTTCTTGATGATAGATTAATTAAGAAAATCAAGCCAATATTTGACAGAGATAGTGGTAAAAAAACTGGGCCAAGTTTAGGCTTGAAAGAAAGCCCTTCTAAATTGGCTATACACACCCACTCCCAATACATCGGAAAACCACCACCCAATCATAGTGTAGTAGGATTTTAATTTGTGAAACCTTAGCATTTTTGTTTGAGAAAACCCCCGTTATTTCTAAACAAACCGCTTCCCAGTTTTATGCTGATTGGCAAATTAAGATAAATTTGGCAAAAAACCTTTTATACTTTCTTGTAAAAGTTTAAGTGACTGCAAGTATAAACGACTTTATTATTTAAACGACTTTTATTATAATTTGTCCTAATCTGAAATAAAGAAAAGTATTTTAAAAAGGTACATTAGTTAGACGCAAGTTTTCGTGTGGCAGATATGGACTGCATATTACTCTTATATAAAAATCAGCCGTCGGTCCGTTTAAAGTACAATAACTTCCTCTAACAATATTTAGTAAAGCTTGCCCTATAACTCAAATGCACCAAAACTCGATCAGTTTTTTAAATAAAATCAAAACTGAATACCTAAACCATTATAAAACAGTAACTTATTATTGTTTGGAATTTTAAACAGTTCTCAATCTGTCTTTTATTCTTTTTTTCCCACATGTTTGTCCTAATAACTTGACAAATAATTAAGGAATGCCAACTTTTCACGAAAACCAATCATTAGAAGGCAATTTCAGATTGCAGTTTAAGTAATTAACAGCTTAAGGCCAGGCAAGTAAAAATAAAAATAAAAACTAGAGAAATACTAACAAACTGTGAAACGCTCTCATTGCTTTTGCTGTAACTTAGAAACGTCTTGCAGTTATTGTTTATTCCAGTTCTGTGCAACTTGCCAATTAACTCGATGATTTCCGTCGGTGTTTTAAAATCTAGGCAAAAACTAATCTTGTTATAAACTGATAAACGTTATCATACTTTGCACAGAATGTAATCCGGGGAACACGAAACCAGAAAAAAGATTCTAGAATCAAGTTCTAAATGGAAAACAACTAGGTGTTTCATTTGGACTAGCCGTTTCACAATTTCCGTTATCTTTTGTCTTTACACCATTCCGTCTCATCAGCGTTTGAGATGAGTCACATTCACCTTTCATCATCATATTTTGGTTCATATTCGGATCCCTAAAAGGTAGTTGCTTTCAAAATGATACAGTTTCTGATCGTTGCTCTAAAAATGCTTCTAGATTTGTACGTGATAACCGGCAATTATGTTTGTGGTCTTAAAATTTATAACCAAATAATTGGTTTGTGCGGCTGACCACAGTGAACTGAATAGCTTGTTCAAACGCTACTAAGTTAGATTGGGAAGTTGTCAAATAGTCATTTATTCTTGCTCAAATGTTTCATGGGTATTGACACTAAAAGTTATCAGTTTTGCAAAAACATGATCTGACTATTGCTCTTGATTTTTTTCGTAGGTTTGGTTTCAAAATAGGCGGGCAAAATGGAGAAAACGCGAGAAGGGATCTGGCGGCGATGGAAGCGAACGCGACGATAAGAGTGAAGAAGAAGGAGTCGAAAAGAAAGATAGAAAGCATGAAGAATCGCCAGAACTTGACCAAAAAGAAAGGCAGGACGAAACATTCGACGAAAATGTTAATGTTGTTGCTTGTGAAGACAACGAAGAACAGGCCGAGAGAAAAAGCTCATCCCCTCGAATCAAACAAGAATTTACACGATATGGAGAACTCTCGAGTTGTCAAGCATTCCAGACAAAACTTAATGAAATTGACTATATCGAGAAACGGAGAAATTCTAGTATTGCAAATTTAAGACAAAAGGCAAAAGAACACGAAGTTGTGTTACTTAGTTCGCAAAAACAATTTTAGAATGTAATGCTTGAGAAAAACGTTCAAAATACTAGCGGGAATTGTATTATATTTGTGTGGAATTGCATTGGTCGTCAACAACGCATCATTATGTAGGTTCGTAGAGTCGAAAATTTCAGTGGCAAAATATTTGGATTATGCCGTTGGTTTTGCCGAATTAAGTATTCTCGTTTTAAGAGGAGTTCAGCAGCTTTTGTTATCATAATCGGCTTCTTTTTCAACTCTTTTTCGTGCCCAAGAGCTTTGTTGGAAATGTGCTGCAAAAAACTTTAATTTCATAAAAACCGTGTCCGCTTATTTATTATACTTAACAACGGCCTTTTCAAAAATGATATTTAAAATATCTAAATGCAGTCTGAAAAGGTACGGACCTTACAGTTTAGCATGCAAAACCTGTTTTTAAATTAAAAACAAAATACAAGTACACTTCTTATTTGAAATAGACAACTGCACCCTTAAAGTTCAAACTGAAATATAAAAAAACATTTTCTAGAACTTATAAATTGTAGTGTAAAACGTGCTTGCTAGTGAATCTTTCTTGTGTTGTTAGGCAACGCACTGGCAAGAAAAACGCACAGAGTTGTAATTTAAAGATGAAGGGAGCACATGAAGTGTAAATATCAGATATATACACAGCTTTCATCTTAAGTTCTTTAAGAACAAAAAATTGATATTAACTCGTATTAGGGCTGCCAGAAATTTACACAACTATACTTGCTTGTCATAACTTATTCCGCTTTGTGGGCAGATTAATACAACGCGTTTGATTTATGCAGTATATACATGTAGTCAAATATATCAGGACTGTCGGAAACGTTCTAAAGCTTCCAGAGTTAAAAGTATTCTCATTAAAAAGCATTTTACTGTAATTGTTGTCTTGACTTGTGCTTGAATTTCTTTAAGCCTTGAAGGCAACTTTGTGGTGTTCGGTAAGATAAACTGAAGTTTATATATTTACTCAATCAGTTCGATTGTCAGTTTGCTGCATGATTTTGGTGATAAGGCGACTTCAAGAAGAACTTTCAAACTTAGTGCACGCTAACAAAAAATCTTGTCACAACACAGGTGACACTTTTATTGTAAACAGCACAACCTGTCACTAAAGATTCTTCAAAGCAGATCTCTCGGAAAACTCTAATCTGTGTTCGTGACACGGGCTATGAACCAGAATGATTCACCTGAAATCATATGTGGAACACTGACATAGGTGATCAGAATATTTCCGCAAAGGCAAACTGCTCTTGTCAATAATAAATGAAAGACAACAAAATCTAAAATGTATCGAAAGGAACAGTACTATTCAAATGGGTTGGTTATTCAGATTTTGATGTTTCTTAAAACTTGACGTTTTACACGGTACTGGAGTGATTCCAAGTTCATCAGTTTTTACTTAGCCGTTGAGAGTTAAAGGTTTGACTTTTTAAAGTACTACGTGTGAACTATTTTTGTAAGTAATACACATGTTCTTTCAAATAAAACTAGACAATTTTGGTCAAAATTCAAATTGACAAACTAGCTTATTCTTGTTCTAAAATTGTTCTTATTTTTTGTACATAAAACAACTGTTCTCCTGAAAATTTTTTGTTTTGTTTTGACTTGCATGTACATAAATTTAGGAAACTTGAGTCTCAAATTTTCTTGTAAATTTTGGTGTTGTATTACAAAAAACCCGTTCTAGATAATTCTGAAAAACTGGAGTTTATGGATTTAGTCTCGTCCCTATCGGCGTGTCAGACAACACTCTCTGGGATGGGGCAAAGTTCATTTCGGCCTTCGCTTTTTCATTTGAGCCGGTTTGATATTATGAAACAAATGGAAGGGAAACACAAGAATGGAATAGCTGATTTAGGTTTAGGAAAAACACTAAAATTATCTCAAGTGATAATGCAAAATACAAAAATTGTCGGATCTATCCTGTGGTTAGGGCACTTGCACTCGCCGTATCACTGTTCTATTCATGAGTGAAAAACAATTTTGGCAAACAGCATATTAAATCTCTTCTACAGTTGGTTGGGATGACGATTCGGGAAGCGACAAACAAGCAAAACGGATCCCTTTATGATTCTGTTTTATCTCAACCGCTTGAATTCACCGGAATAGTTACGCGGAAAATCTTCTCTGGCTCTTTGGATTTAGTTGAAACCACTAGAATTCGCAAAACCAATATTTTTCTCCGTATCTGATACTGGATCTTTGTTGTTTTTAAAATTATATGGACACTCGTAGTTTTAAAATGCTATCTTAAGGATAAAAGTAAACGGGGACCGTTTTCTGTTAGAAATCCCCATCTCCCGTTTTGTTGATTGATCCACAGAGAATAAAAGTAATGACAGCTGCCTTGGTGAAATTTTCTCATCCGTTTTAATTTATATCTAACCAAAACGATGTTTATTATGACTAATTTTATTGAGTTCTTGTTCAGCCTTGAATCGGTCATATGAAAATAAACAAATTATTTTATGGAGAAAACAGATCGGTATCTTTAATTTAACCAAGCTTTCAACTGAAATTACTGTTGCGCGCTTTTCAAGTCTAACAAATAGATAAGCTTTGTTCGCTAGATGTCCAAAACTGCTACTTTCATCGTCAACAAATTTTTGGCAAAAAAATTAGATAACAAACCAATAAAAGGACTCACTCGAACAGGGTGGTTTTCTTTTTTGCCTTACTTGCCTCTCAGTAAAGGGCTTTTATCAAAATGAGTTTTATTGACTGGTCTTCTAGTGAAAGTATGCACTAATGGCTAGTTTATGTGGTTGTAAAAGTCTTGTTTTGGTATTGTTATATTTAAAATATTAGGATAAGAATAACAAAATTTCAAAGTAATCTAGACTTAAAAGCACTGAGATCCATATTGTTGAAATCAAATGAATAGTTCTGACGGTTGGAAGCCCAACCAGAAACATTTTTTCTTTGATTTCGTGTAGAATCTATATTCGGCCGTTCTAAGGGTGTAAATAATTTTTCGCAAAATTTTGGTTCATATTGTATTAGTTCATTGAACTACTAAGAGAACCGCTTCAAATGTTTTGAGCAAAGTTTTCCAAATTTGACAAATTGCATCCTAATGATAAAGAGAATTGGGGTCAAATTTCTTTGTGAAGAATGTATCCATAAAGTGTTTTTTCAAGTTTATCAATTGTATTACCCTCCCGTTTAATAAGTATTAAATTTAGTTACAGTTTCAAGCTGCATTTTAAAATTGCAATTAGAGAAATTTACAGATCTTATCAAAGACAACTCTGTTGTGTTCAAGTACTGAAGTACTTGCAAAATTGCTTCAACTTGAACTCTGTTGAAATGGCCATACTATAAAAGTAAGTGTCGATTAACGTCTTTGATTAAAACTCATGAAGACTAAGAACAAATTTTAATAAAATTCTCTCATCCTGTTGTGCAACAGCGAGCGTATATGTGGTCCTTTATAAAACGCCTTCGACGGAAGCTCACTATAGGAAGAAACGGCTTGAGAGAGGAATATCATTATTTTACCCTATAAGTCGTGGGAAACGAGAATATTGCAATAATACTGGGACAAATGAAGCAGAATTGTTAATGACATTTTAAATGGATAAATCGCTTCTTGTGAATGAAGGTTTCCCTCTCGGAAGTCCAACGCTTTTGAGTTAGTACAACGAATGAATCTCGCTTGTCCTGCCACATGTCTTGTTCTCATGTTATCAAGCAGCTATTCTATGTGCCCTAGTAAAATCGAATTACTTTTTGCCCTAAATATATTAAACAGATTTTCTGTCAATAACAGAGGAGTAGGTTTCTCAAAAGTGTAAAAAGTACAAAATCCCGCGGTGTCTCAAAAGATGTATAAACTAAATCAAACTCTGTATTTCGTAATTGCGCACGCAACAACAAAAGATTTTTGTTAGGTTTCTTTAGGCTATATAAAAACGAAACAAATAAGAACGATTCAAGAACGACATTAAAAAATAAAAAAGGCAGCTGAATAGAGTTTTTACGTCTACACAAAATGAGTGAGTTGAAAGCTAACACCTTTGCAAATTACAGTGTTTATCAAAACGTTTAAATTCTTGACTTGGACGCATGTCATTGGTCAGTTAAATGAACCAATTCAGAAACGAAGTTTCATTCTTGAGTGAAAGAGGAAAGACTCTCGTTTTAGCTGCTTTAGTGTGTAGCTTGACAGCTGAGTCAATACGACCACAATACTTTCTGAAATTATTTAGAAAGCAGACAGAAGAAAGAACATCAAAGTCAATACTCCTCATTTGCCATTACTTTTTTCTTTAAAGAAAGCGCAGCTTCAAGTTAGTTTAATCCATTAAAAGCAGTATTTATTGGCAGTTCCCTGTGCAGTTTTCACTGTTTAATCAATTTTAAACAAGCTGCAAACATGACGCGAATATTAAACACAGAACTTACTGGTGGTTTTGCTATTCACAGATTAACGCTTACACCGGTGTGTCTACAAATTCTTTGAAAACTCCTTAGAATAAAAGCTCGCACCCGTTCCCGTTTATATGTTAAAATTAATGCTTTGTTAGAGATTCATTCAAATTTTTTTGAAGACAATAAACCCACTGGCCTATACATGGCTTTGTTCTTGTGTCCACAGTCTGTAACACTGTCGAAACCACCACAAACTTACAATAAAGAAGTTTACTTCAAATTTCTAAGTACGAGTTGTGCTATTAAGCTCACAGTTGATTGTTTTCAGTCGAAAGATAACGTACACACATTTTCTGCGGTCTTTCAAGTAAGATGTCCGTGGAACAACATAGCAAGCTTGTTATCGAAATGATTATTAAGGCTTCATGCTTAGAACAATTAGCCGATACTTGATACATATTAAAGGTAATCTTTTTAGCTATATAATTACTTATGATAGGGCTACCGATATTAGTTTAATTGTGCCGACATTGATTCTTTTCTTATCATGTGAACGTCTAACTTCAGTTCGGCCGAGACAGAGCGCTATAAAATATTTGAAGGATTTCGGCCTCATTTTTTGTTCTTAAACTTTCTTAAACATACATTTTTTTTCAATTCACACAAACCAACGGGAAACATGCATGCATGGATGGCATGCAAGAAAGCAATACAACAACAAATAAAAATTCATTTTTATTAAAAGCAAAAATGTACATGCACACCACACGCTTTTTTATAAGAACAAACTTTATAAGAACACCCAGGCTTAGATTGTCCCAAAAATTAAGAACAAGCTAAGAACAATCATCAGGCTGAAATTTTGATCGGAAAAACTTAATAAAGTTTATTTAACTCTTGTACACAGAATGAGATGTAAATGTATAAAAGATCTGTTAGAATTAGCTGGGTCATCGAGCGCTGGAGAACGTGACGTTCGCGGACAATGTATAGACAGTGTCGAAACTTTTTCGCATCAGTACAGCAGTATGAAATAATAACAAACATGTATTTTTAACGTCGTTTTATTGTTCCGAGTGGAATTACCAAAAATAAGAACAATTTAAGAACAATTCGAGGCTGAAATCGCCAAAAATTTAAGAACAGTCCAGGCTGAGCCGAAAGTTAATGGTTCTTATAAAAACAAGCGTGTACGATAGGCAGTGTTGCACCAATGAACAACTGAGAAACAAATTGTTTACATGGTTTTTGTTGGGCAGAATATTTGTTACACTTTCTCCGTCTCGGCAGTTCTTTGAAAGTTCTTTTAAGAAATTTAAAAATTTTGGGCACATTTTTCCAGGTCCTTGTTCTAATATAAAAAGTTTCTTGCAGAAAAAGCGTGTTTATGGTTGGTTTGCATAGAAAAAAATGTCTGAATGAAAACACTAATTTTAGAACAGTATTTTAAACTTTCTGTGCTAAGGAGAACGAAATAGATAAATGGCTGACGAGTCTTTACAGGAATGGGGAACATACTAAATGGGCTTGCGGATAAATCATCAATCAATAATAATACTGTAATTACCACTTGAAGACTAAGGCGATAAAAACGTGTTTCCCGAATAAAGCTGTTCCTTTCTCAATAAATATTTTCAGGATCACTTCAAAATATTTGAGTAATCTTTTTTATAGAGTTATCAATATATTACATTTTGAGTTTATCAAAATAAAGATGTTCGCCTACGTAAAAATTTCTAAGAATACCTTGATTCCGAAATATCTTAATCATTATTCGTGGTGTCTCCGCACAGCTTTATCTTGGGAAGACTACTTTTTTCATGTACCAATGTTTTAACGATTTCGCAACAAAAATAAGTTTTACGATTTGTGACTTCCTATTATTGCATTTCCAATATAATATCAGTTGTAGCCAATAGATATAGCTAACCTTAGTCAACTAAAATTAGTAAACAGACCAACATTTACCGCTTATATATACAGGAGCTAGGGGAGAGGGGATTGTGGCCTGGGGGGGGGGGGGGTCGAGTGCCACCTGAAAGCTTGAGTCTCCTGGGTGAAAACTATTTAAAAATAAAGTTTTAGAAAATGCTTAAATGTATCTAAAACAAATTTGAATTAAGTGCAAATGTACTTTATAGTATGCGAGAAAAATTGTAAACAGGAAAGCCCAAATATGTGGTAATTTTTTAATTCTTTTTACCAAGATTAAGTTATGTGAGCGAAAACGTTGTGCAGCCCCTCAGTGACTCTACACTGAGCTTTTACGTGCATGGTTAACCACAACAACATTTATTATTCTTATACGATTTTGTTACAGTAATATGGTTTACCCCGCAGATAGGTAGACCTAGTCGAAGCGGGGAAAACAAAACAAATTTACAACTTTTTTTAAACCAACATGAACAGGAAAAGAAATTTAAAAAAAGTCACAAAGATTACATCAAAGATTTTGTTAGAGATCATAAGTAATAGATTAGCATTAATGTAAAGCATTACATACAGCACTTGCTGAAATACAGGAGGCAGGTTTTACTCACATCAGCTTTAAAGATTTAAGAAAGGTATCTAACTATAAAAGCATTAGTTATATAAGAGAGTTGACAGAGTTGCTAATTTGTAGATTTGATTGTCTGTATAATTTGGTTGAATTCAAGATAGTCGTCAGCCTTTTCTAATAACTCCACAAGTCTATGTTTTAGTTTCTTTTGAAAAGTGAATTCAGATAATTTTCAGAAATCAGAAGGCAGAGCATTCCAAGCTCTAGGACCTGTTCTAAGAAATGAATTGCGTACTTTTTGTAATGTAGAATGCTCAACATAAAAATCATCTTTAGTTGAGGATCGGGTTGCATAATGATGAACTGATCAGTTGTCTTAACAAACGAGCAGCTAATGTTCGATAGGGCAATGCTATTAGTCACATCACACATAATATTACATAGACGATAAAAGTGAATAAGAGAAATAGGTAGGATATTGGAGTCAATAAGTAGAGGGGAACAACATGGTCTCTAACCTATTGAAGTATATAAAGCGCATTGCGCGCTTCTGGAGTACGAGTAGCTTATTTAAATGGGACTTGCACGCAGAGCCCGAAGCACAAATTCCGTAGTCAAGATAAGGGGTGACGAAAGCTTGATAAATTTTAAGAAGAGGGCTATGCGGAATTGAGTGTCTCAGTCTAACTAAAATACCTAATGTCTTACTCATTTTTTGGCAGATGAGGTCAATGTGATTTTTCCAGGATAGTTCAAAGTCAATTAGGATTCCACTGATACTTTACACAGTTCTTCATTTCCAAGAATTGAGATTTGTTAAGGATGGGGTCAAATACTTTGATGAAAGGAAAATATGAAAGAAGCTTTTGATAGGGGCGGAAGATCATGTAATTTAATTTCTTAAAATTTAAAATTCCAAACGTGGAACACCTCATACATGCTTTGCAGAAGACATCATGTCTGGTTTTGGTGTCGACGTTCAACCATTGCTTGAAGTTGCTGGCTTGCAGCCACAGTTCGTTAAACACGCACTTTCCCTTTATTGTTTAACATACATTACACATATTTACATGGATCTACAATGGAAAAACATTATTTTGGGGTCTGGTTTGCCGCGATGGCCTGGTTTGTCGTGATGAGTTCACTCAGCCTGGGTTAACACATAATGGAGCTTGCCCAGTTCCTGTACGGCTTTTTTAAAATGTTTCCAGACGTTTAGAAGCCTGGGTACGATTGGTATCCATGACGTCACCGAAATCAAACTGGGAATTTGTGGCCACGCACACTGAGAGAAAAGAGGCCGAGTAACTAGGCAAGGAGCGAGCTTGCTTTTTCATCAAGCCAGGATTTAACCGGAAAGTTGTGGAAAATCTGTTTTCGAGACTTAATTAGGGCCAGGGTTTTTGGTCTGGCCAGCTCACCCACGCCCAAAGTAAACACCCTTGGTTTCCATATGATCAGTAATGATCGGCGACACAGTCAGCGATATTGTTTGCGTCATGTCTCCGATACATAGAAACACTCAATCCGTTATTTTGGACAGTTTACGACACACAATCTGAATGATCAGAAAAGTTGAACTTGATTCTACTTTCCCGACCACTACAACCACACCAACAAAGAAAGTTATTTTTTAAAAATTTGATCGCATGTCTGGGATGGTCTGCAGCATTCGTCGACATCAGTACATTGTTCCTTTTAACTCACGTGTCAGTAATTGCCCAAAGAAAATGATCGGATGCTTGCTGCTTACAACTCGAACAACATGGCGACGATGGATTCTGAAGAAGCTAATTCAATAGAGAAATCGATACTCTTGGCAACAAAAGTTCATTGAATTGCATTCAAAATTACCACCGTAAGGAAGAAAAATGCGTGGAAATAAAAAAAACTTTTTTAAAATATGGCGAAAGAAACCACCAAACGATACCATAAGGGACCATTAATTTTTATAGGTACGGGGGGGGGGGGTTGGTGGTGTGGTTGCATCCGAAAATTTTCAAGCTAAAAGGGAGGGCATCCGAAAAATTGAGGGGGGACGGGGGGTCACACAAGTATATGTAATAGTTTGAGTGGAGCACTTAGGATTTTTGAGGTAAAATTGTGGGAGGGGTCATGCAACACTCTTCAGATATTTTTTTTTTACCCCTCTCCTGGCACTACCAATAAAAATGAATGGTCCCTATTACAAGCAGAGTTTTACCAAAAACGTCAAGCGTATCATCATCAGATCTGGCATAAAGTTGTGAGTCTTGCATTATAAAATTGCTAAATTGACCGCGCTCGTGTTTTCTCTTCGATTGACTTATTTCCTCTTCGCCGCAGCTTCAGGTAGCTTCCAAGTACGGCAACTTAAGGATTGTTTCGTGTGTCTTGAACAAATATTGGTTTCTACTTCTCTTGTGAACGGATCTAACTTAGATTTCACAGTCATCACTCTTGCATGCATATAGACGTAAACAGAGTTGAAATAGCGAGCTGTCAACTTCTCACGTTTCCGAACTCTTCAGTTTATAAAAAGTTCGAACTTTCTTTTACAGTGCACTGTTTTAAAAGTACATGGTACCAAATTGTTTTATCTATAAACTCCGACCTTGTAAGGGTTATTGAAGCGACAAAATAATTAATAATCGCATCTTTACCGTTTCAATCTCTTAAATCCTGGGTTTTCACTTAGGCACGGGTAGATTCCTTTGAGATGATTTATAATTCATAGCTCAAATCGCGTATATAAGAACGCACTCGGCACCTGAATTCAGTAAAACGCGACAAATACGGTTTGTTTTGGTTTTGTCGTGCGTCGAAGCTATGTGAATCATCTATCTTGCAGAAACAAGTCTAAAATAAGCAAAACAATGCTTCAAAGCATTTCTTGTTCACTCCTTATAGACGCTTCATAAGCATTAGGAGATTTGTTGTATAGCTACCGTAAATAATCTGTTAAACGCCCGGAGCGTTTATTTAATTTTTGTACTAAAAGGGGGGGCGTGTAATAGATATGAGGTGTTTATTGGAAGGGGACTTTTATTTCTTATCTAAATTAACGCATTCCAATCATTATCGCAACAAACTAACTAAACTATTAAACAGTAACAATTTTGATCTAGAGAAGACGTTAATAAATAAACTATTGATCGATGAACTGGTTTATATGCTCTTTATTCTTGGGAAGACATTATCAGTTATGGAAAAATAATAATTTCTGGTATTTATGTAGCCTTCCTAGGGGGGCGTCTATTAGATAGGGGGCGTTCAATAGAGAGGGGCGTTTAACCAAAAACTCTATTCAGAGGGGGGCGTCTATTAGATACAGGGCGTTAATTGGAAGCTGGGCGTTTATTAGATCATATACGGTATACACATTTTTTTCTATAATTTTTCTTTTATAGGAACATATTTAAAAGAGTACATCTCAGGCCGAGACAAATAAAGGAGTACTTTTATCGGGAAATTTTTAAAATGGAACAGATAGCTGTCAGTTCAGTCACAGCAATAAATTTGACCACTCTCCTTTTTATAAGAACCTTATTTGAAAAGGACAGACATGAGGCTGAAAAAAGCCAAAAATTTATGAACCAGCTAAGATCATACCGAAGCTGAAGAAGGCGGCGAAGAACTTACATTTTGGATACACGCCTTCTCTTATAAGAACCAGTAACTCTCGGCTCAACCTGGGCTGTTCTTAATTTTTTGGCGATTTCAGCCTCAAATTGTTCTAAAATATGTTGTTCTTATTAAATTCTTGATATTTTAAACAGTGAGTTAATTGCCTGCAACAATACATGTAAAATGGCACTAAGAAATACGTGTTTGAAACTGGAAATACAGCGTTCGTCAACGTGAAGAGCTGAAATTTTGATCAGAAAAGTTTGAGATTTTTTCAACTCTTGTACACAAATTGGGATGTACATGAAAACAATACTTGTCAGAATTGCGTTTGGTCATTGGGCGCTAGGGCAGTGATAAGCATATTCGTCACGTTCGCGGACGCTGTATCGACAGTTTCGATGTTTTGCACTGAATGAGACAATAGCAAACACATATATCTCAATGCCACTTTCGGGGAAACTACTCCACTGTTTAAAAATATCAGGAAATAAGAAACAATTTAAGAACAATTTGAGGCTGAAACCGCCCGGAAACTAAAAACAGCCCAGGCTGAGCCGAAAGTTACTGGTTCTTATAAAAAAAAGCGTGTACTGCACATCAACGCAACATCGCCTTTAGTTTTATGTATGTACAAGTTTGTTATAAATCTTTGTTATTCATTCCTATATTTCTTTCTTACAAACCAGGCAAGCGGCTAATTCAATAGAGCGTGTTTGTGCCGGCTTCCGGTTGGTTTGTACGAATGAAAAGTAACAACTGCTACCAATTACTAGCAATACCGTTTAAGAACATTTTAAGAACATTCTCTGAGCCTACCCACAAACGTTAGTTACCCAGCGCTTCCTGCGGCGAGGGAGAATTAATGTATCCAGGCAGGCTATGAACAAGTCAGCCTCAGCTTTAATTTGGGATAAAATTTTCTGAGAGATACGGTCTCTGCGCTGAAGGCGCCTTTTGCTAGGGAGCCTGGGGGCATACCCACAACAAAGAAAATTTTTTAATCTAAAGGCTCTGAAAAGACATTTTGTGTTCTAACACAACAAATTCCGTCCAAAGTTTTCGGTAATATGATCACAATTTTTGCGTTTAGATTGCATATTGGTCGGGAATCGGGATTTTCAAGCAAAATCGGAATAATGTCGATGCGAAATCGGGATGGTTGGACAGTCTGAATATTTGAGTTTGAGATCTTGAAAAAGTTTACAACAACCGATTCAGAACACAAGCAGTTTTTATACAAAGAATGCACTGTAAGTCAAATATTGGTTATAACAGTTAGGCTATGCAAATTCTTGCAAACTCTGCTTAAGTTGTAGCCTGCACCGCATACACTCTCATCCGTTGTTTGACCACCACTGACCAGCTGCAACGCAGGCTAGCTAAGGTGAGGAGGATAAGTTCAACCACAAGGCTTATGAGAGACGTTTTATTATGCATTGTACTAAAGCTCTTAGAACAAAACACAAACTTTTAAAATATTGGTGGTTACAGGTACTCCGATGGTGATTGAACGCAGAGTTTTTAAACTTAAAAGAAACTGCTTGTTCTTGGAACTTTGCTAACTTTGACGGAATTTGAGACTTTGATAGAGAAAGGGAGTTACTTATAGTAATTACATGACTTGAAACAGGATTTTATGTTTTCAGTCTTTGTGCGGCAGATATACGCGACTTAGTCATATAATACTGTTCATTGTTTATTTTTCTTGTACATATACGAGTGTTTGACGCTACCACCAGAAATTATGCAAGCTTTTTCAAAACAAACTGCACAATTAATGGAAGTGCTGCAAAAGCTGTTCTCTTGCTTTATATAAAACTGCTTTGAAAAACAATGCCTTTAAACTATCTGCTTTCCCGTTCAGCTTCTTTAGCAGTACCGAGACAATTCCACACAAGTTTTTCGTACAGAAAAAGATTCCCCGAAAACAACAAGCTAATATTTTTTAGTATATCATTCAATCAAATCGTTGTTTTAAAGTGATGTGCGAACAAGTAACGATCCTTTTCTTTACATAATATTTTTGAAAGAACACGAAGCAGACAAATGTCCAAAAATTTAAAAAAATGTTGAGCACATAATACGGCTGAGGAAAGGCATAGAACTTTCAATTTGGATGCTGCAGAAAGATCGTGAAAAAAAATTGTTTCTCGGCTAATGCTCATCAGCGCAATGTCGCCTTTAGCGTCAAGTTTTTCATTTTATATTTACTTTTTTTCTTGCCAGCCAGGGTAGTTTGTACGAGTGGAAAAACAACATTTTGCACACCAAATGCTAGCTGAAAAATAGAAGTATGTTTAAGAATGTTTGAGGCGGAAATTCTCCATCAGCCCTGAAATTAGACGTTCCTATAAAAAGGTGCACTGAATTATGCGCACAATTTTTAACTGTCAGTGTCTTCTGTAATGGGTTAGCTTGGGTTGTAAAAGCCTGCAAAAATCGCCAGTTTTAAACTTTTGCTTTTTTAAGGTTTCACGTATACACAACAAACTACCAAAATGTTTTCATGAGCGTTAGATAAACGAAGAGCTCTAATCCTTCACGGCTTTAGTTTACAGTAAACATGGGATTAGACTTGCACCGCGTATAAACTTTAGAGACATTCAAGAACTGTCAGTCTCCAAAATCTTTCGAACGTTGCGGACTGCACGAGACATATCTCCATAGATTGTGACCAAAAATGGTGTTTTCTGTTATTGGACCTGGCATTGTCGGAGCCGCATTCATAGCGGGTTTCGTCAGATATATGGGTAAAAGGTGGTTCTTTTACATAATTTTCCTCTTAGCCGCGACTATAGCTGGGATGATTTTTAACGCCGCCACCAAGAAATCAAATTTTGGTATCGAGGAACCGCCGAGCACTGGTCGCAAAAAATCAGTGGTAGAATTGGAACAAGAACAAGGAAAAGGAAAAAGTGGCTGAACATTTTGAGCTGTATAAAGTTCTGGCAGATGGCCTGGAGGCGACTTTTCATGTACAACAACTGATAAGTAATTACATTTTATAAATTTCGAGGTTAAGGCGTATTCTGTGTTATTTATTGCAAGATACAACCAGTTTGAACAATAGTTGTTTCCTTTTACTCCTGGATCATTCCCTTGAATCAGCGAATTATTCTGACAGAACATGACATTGAACAGTTATAACTTTTTCATCTCTCTGTCAATTTTTGCGTTTGACTGTGTACCAATTCGGGTCCTCGTTAAAAATTCTTGTGGAAGCCATGCAAATTCAAGAACATAGCTGGACAAGTACAGCACAGTAACCACTTCCTAAAGCCACACCCTACGTCAAGCATCTCACAAAACATATGTACAAGGGAAACTGTTGCTTATAAGAAGCTATTCGTTGGTGATATCGATCGCGAGGAGATGTTAATTGGTTTATCGCATCACCAAAAACAAACGAGAGAGAAGTTTCACAAGAAAAACATGCTGAAATAACACTGATTCAGACACATTAACAACTTGAAGTTGTTGAAACCTTAGAAACCAAAGTTCACTGCACGGATTGAGCAATAAAAACACTTGAAAACAGTAGTAAAAAACTGAACTTAAACGATGTTTCCTTGGCACTTGTACAGGTAACTTTCGAGCCACATATCAAGACAGTAGATGAACTTATTTAGTACAAAAGCATAAACTTTCTGGAGTCTTAGAAAAAACAGGCACGATAAGCGGCTACAGTAAATAATTCATTGACAAAAAAGAAATATAGAACTACATTAAACTTTTATTTGTTTTAATTTGTTACAATAAGTTGACTGTTATTCTGATTTGTTTAATGTATCACAAGATATCTTATCGATTCTACGATAAAGCAATGTTCTTTGTCTTACATGAAGTATATACTGAGTTTGACACAAATTATCCTTCAATTCAGTTTTATGTTTGTGATGCTGTCCCTTAGTATAATGTTTGCCACAAGAAAGTCCCTGAAGATGCCGTAGAATGGCGAAAATGCGGAATTAAACAGTGATTTTAAGAATAAGAACACAGTAGTTATAGCAAGGCCTCAGTCGAGACAATTTATTTAGTTTTTGTATCAATTGTATACAGTGTAAGAATTACAAAAATTTATGCATCGCCTGTAGCCTGCGGCTGCGAAGTAACTTTCAAAAGTAAGTTTAAAAAATTAAAATTATGCAAAGCTTGTTGACAAAACAAACTTGATTGGTTCCAAGGGCTTAGTATAACCCAAATCTTCTTTCAGTTAAAAAAGAGGTCTTTTTGTGAGTTATTTTCAGAATGTTGGGTTGCGTAAGCGAACCTTAGAAAAATTTTAAAAAAATCTTGTCGATTTTTGTAGAAAATGAGTTATTTCGGTTCTCGTAACATCATTTCTAACGAGTGGCGTGGTCCGTTTTACAACTCACAACGGAGTTTTGTTTTCCAAAACACCCGTTTGTTTCTCCAATTGAAATATTAATAAACACTTTTGTCTATGTAAGTCGATTGACAACCTCGTTCCAAGGGTCGCCATTAGGAGGACTGGGAACGACGTTGGGTTGATTGATACTGAGATCCGCGCAGTTCAGCTCTCGTCCCATTTTTTCTTCGCTGCGCTCCGGGGAAATAGGGCCCCAACATTTAATGATCACTGCAAGTATTCCAAGGTAAGATTTTGTCAATGTAAAACATTGTTCATTTTGTTTAAAATATAAAAATACTTCGTTTCACCAACATTCAACGAAATACGACTTGTGGCAGGTCAAGCGTTTGTACCGTTAAGGGAGACAACTTGCAGACCGAAATTTAAAAAGCCAACGATTAAGCTGTGCGATGTTTTTGTAGTCAGAAAATTCCCATAAAAAACAGATCGGTTACCGAGCAAAATGTTTTTGCCGAAAGAGTTCCGGGTTGCGATCTAAATAGATGCCGTAAGGGCGCCTCATAAATTCTGCTAAACGCCCCTCAAATACACTCCGCTCAAGCAATGCCAACCAGCGACACTCGGGAGATTCGAGGGTTAAATTCATTGCATCTACCTTGCGAAACCTCTTGTGGACGTAATGCTGTGTCCGGTAATCTATCCTATCACCAACAGTTAAAATGTCGACAAACTGGCAGTCTGAATAGCTTCTTAACAGTTTACCAAAGGAGTATCGGATTGCGTTGCTGAAATGAAAGTTTCGAATAAAGAAGGCAGTGGTGTTGACCTCCTTAGCCAATATCCCCAAATATGGGTCGTCATACACGAGTGGTGTGTGTGTTTTCGTAGATTTCAACATATCTGGAACAATGCTGCTAGAAATGAGAACAAACGCCCCTAACACATACGGAGGATAGTCATGTCCGCTGTATAACTTGCGTGATATAGCGTGAGAGTTGCCTTTTGCGCGTGGAACCCTATCATCATATTTCACCACACCTCCGTACAGCCGAGCGGGAAAATCTCCCTTCCGTAACCAGTTTATAAGCCTTGGGACATGAATATACACATCTTGGTCGGCTTTAAGAATAAATTGAGCATTATTTCTTGACAAAGACCATTGGAGACCCATAAAAACTTTTTGCGTGACACTGTAATAGCCATCGCTGAAATCACCCTGAAGGATGTCATTACACTGCGCCGCTTCGCGCTTTATCGCAAGACTATTCTTGTCAGTGTTGTCACGCCCAAGTAAAAAGACGGTTCGCCATGAAAAAAAGTCCAAATTCACGTTGACTTCCTGATTGGGGTTGCAGGGGTATCCACCCCAGGTTTCCCTGATGGCCTGACGTTGAAGAGAGCTTTGTCGTTGGTGGGCAGATGAAGGCACCAAGATAAGAAGAAAGATTTCCCGATTGATCATAGAAGGTTGTAAGATCGGATCTCCTGTAGAAATGTTTGTCATTGCTTGGTCACTCTCGTCTTCGGCAACTGGTGTTCGCGACTGCATAATCGTTGTAGTGGCGCAAATAGAAATGAACAGTACGACTGTTAAGACCGCTTTTCGCTTCCTTGGCACGGCGTTTGCACCATAGCGAAAACAAGTCTTGTTCAACTTCATAGTTTTTATAATTACACAGATGTCGTGCTTGTCATATTGCATTTAGTAACCTAAAACAAAGTAGAAAAATAACAGATTAAATGTCGAATTCAGTTATGTGTTGTTGACTCATTTGGGTGTACAGTTACGAGTTCGATGTAATCGGATACTTTAAAACTAGCGTAACTGTCATACCAGTTAGAAAGTGCGTTCGACCGACGGTCTACACTAAACTGGACTAAAGTAATCAGGAGTTGGGTATTATACGAGCTGGCTCATTTTTTGGGGGAGGGAGGGAAATAAAGTTAAAGAGGAGGAAAAATGAAACGGCTCGCTCAATATATTTTTTGATAAACAAAACAGCCATTGTATGTTTCCTATCTGTCAGTTTGAACAACCGGAAATAAGCACACTAATTGATATCGCATGACACAAAGTATGTTTACAATCCATGTTAAGCGGCTCAGGCTTCGGCCTCGCTTCGCTTCGCTGAGCATTAATATTTGTCAAAAATTGCAACTTTCGAGACCTACTGCCCTTGTGTTTCCGAGAATGACAGCTACCAATTTTCTTGTGCAACAGAACGATTCGGCCGAGGTGCCGACGAACAAAATGAAACGCCTGTCTGCGTTGCAGGCTAAATGAAGATGTGATGTTAGCATAAATGAAAAAATTAAATGAACACAACCGATGTGCTGACAAAGAAAACAAACTCAGCAAACAAAGGGCCACAAAGTGAACACCGTTTTACACAGCCGATGTGCTGACGAACAAAATGGACACTCCAGCCAATGTAAAAGCACAAATCAATCGGTTCAGACGTCCTAGAAAAGTGCGTGAATTAAAACCTTTCTATTTACACCTTGCTAAAGATAGTTTACTACCGCAATCTGAAGCACCCAGAAGGCTGTTCGCGCCTGTCAAGCCCCTGAGAAAATCTGCGGGGATGCCAAAAGGAGATTCTGAAAGCATCCCGGCTTCAAACATTTGCCACAGGAAGCCCAGTCAAAATTAGTATGCGTTCTCGCTTCGCTCGAACGCAACAATTATTCCACGAACGCGCGATGAACACGAGCTTTTAGATAGCGAACGAAGTGCAGGGCACCGAGTCAGCTATCATACGCTCATTTTAAACAAGTGTGAGTGTAACAATTGTTTTATCAAATACTAAAAACTGGACAAAAATATCAATAAAAATAAATTGGTAGAGTTATTAATACTTTTATAGTTCCGCTGTTTGTTTCCACATTTGGACAAATTACAGGAATTTTTGACCGTGAGTAGAAAGCAAAACAAATAACCAGAAATTCAAAATATCAAATGTTTGGTAATTTATTAAATGTCTTGATACAAGTTAAATAATAGATAAAATAAGGCTAAATCGAAGTGTTGTTTCCATTGAAGATAAAATGCCTGTTTTAATTCTAAAGATGACTACAACAAAATTTTTTAACTTTTTAAAAAAACATTTAAAGAAACCTTTTTAGTAGCTTAACATATGTTGCCCCCTTACTAACCGTTTTCTTGTTTTAAAAACAAGTACCAACTAGACGTGGCTCAATCTAGATCTGACTGGGTGGTCAGTGACAAAAAAACACACTTGCTTTTTAAGGCTATTTCAAGAAATCCTGGTTCTCAGTGGATTTTGCACTGCGCATGCTCCGTGCAGCCACCTCCTAGGAGACCCAGGGGCGGTCCGTCAGGGAGAAGAAATTTCAGGGCAAGCAAGTTAAAAAGTTAAGAAAAGATTGGCTTTCAGGTGGCTTATCGTTTATGGTGTCGCTTCGCTCGGTGTTCCCTCGCCCCGGGCTTTATTCTGCTGACTAATCTTCCTTCCCCCACCCCACTCGGGTCCCAAAGAATGTTTTGCCACAACCTCGAGCCAACACTCCGCAGTAGTATCCAATTAATTACAAGTTTGTATTTAAGTTACTTTACACGTTCTCGCAGTGGGATCTTTTCACGAACAATCAGATTGAAACTATAAAAAACAACTAATAACATGTATTGTAAATGAATTCATTCCTTTTAACTACCAGATAATTTTTGAGGATTTTGCCAATTTACCTACTTTTAATAATAGTTAGACAGTTATGGGTGACAAATTATCGAATAATAGAAAGACTAGTTGACGAATCAGCTTTGAAGAAAATGTAACATTAACAAAGACATTCTTATTCAGAACCAGATCATGGTGACCCAGACCCTTAGTTATCAAAATACAGTTAATAAATAATTTGTGACAGGCTGACTGAGGTTTGAGGAATTACAACTTCAAGTATATCAATTACCGTTAGTAACCCGCGCGAAGTCTGAGGATGAGTGAACAAACGCGCGCGCAAAAAAGACGCCTTGGCGAAGACGTATCAGGAATAGTCACAAATTTTTCCTCCAAAGGCGTCCTTTTTGTGATAGCGTTTTTCATGTTACATTGCATAAACATAGGCAACACAACTTCTTAATCCCTGGGCTTTGTGGGTTTCTCAAACAGGTCAGCTGGAGCCTTGTTTCACAGTTTTGTGTATTTACGTTCTACAGAAACAAACCTCCCAGAAAGCAGATACAATAAGAAGTAAAATTACAGCCAACTTGCGAACCAAATTCAAGCACTTACTGCTCCATACTGACGGACGGGAACTACTGGTTCATAAACGTCAGGGAAATAACTTAGATGCGCACAATCACTTAGACTCACTACAGTCATGTAACACCACTGATTGTCTTCTGCATGCAAGGGGATTGCAAAACAATCGCCAAAATAGCCAAAACACGTTAAATTTTAAGTGTTTCCAAACATGTATTGAAAACGGTTTTCGGAGAGTAGACACGTTTTTAAACAAGATATCAACTTACAGTGCAATTCATTTAACAAGTGATACAACCTCAAAAAGCTGAAACAGTTTTGTTTATGAGATTTAAAGAAGTTACAAACAAGTCCACAATACCTGCTCCGTTGCGTCTAGTTTACACTAGTACCTGCCATTACATGCTTCTTCTTGCATGAAAAACTGTAAGCAGAAGATTGCGTTCAGCGAATAAGAGAGTACGTTACATTTAAGTTTATTAATAAGTGGTTTTACTGTACACACAGAAATAAAAACAAATTTAAGAACGATTGAGGGTTAACTATACTCCACCTTTACACAAAAATATAAAAATTGGCAGTTGCAAAAAAAAGCTATTACAGTTGTGCTAACTATTTGATAGCGGCACAGGTGAAAGCACAATATTCTCTAACTTTGCATGGACGCATAACTTGGTACCAAGTTTAGAGATTCAAGTTAATTAGATGTTCTCACTTTTGCTTGTGATGTTGGCCCCCCTCCCTCCCTCCCCAACGTCTGAGCCTCTCTCTCTTTTTTGTAAAAGGTAATACATCTTTCTCCAAGACTTAACGAGGTGAGTAGAAATTGGTGACTGCAGCAGACTAGAATTTACGGTTTTAACAAAATTTAAACGTAAGATTTTTGCCTTTCGATATTCTGTAAATGAAGCCCTCTTCGATACTATAAAGTAACGAATCGTGTCTTGACTGCAAAAATATTCATGCCATACAGTACCAATACCAATATGACTTATTTAAGTACTGCCTGGAATACACAATTTTGCAGGCCACGAAGACATTGTTACGGAGATTGTTATGCTGTGATGAAAACTTCAGTATAGACTGTCATGTAAAACTGAATTTAATCTTAAACTAGCGAGATTCGTCTAACGAACCTTATAAATGTAAATTTAAGTTTACTTTAAATTAGTTTACCTGGAAGGACTTGAAATGTTGTTTGGCAAGTAAAAACTCTAGCTGCAACTGAGTTGTTTGCTGCCAGTGAACGGCAACCTCGCACTAGCAGGAAAAGTGCAATTTTAGGGAGCGGGAGAAGGAGAAGAAGTAGGAAATAAAGGAATCACCTTTTAGAACATGTCCATTGCATATGAGTTTGATCTAGCATTTCCAAGTTTCAAAATTTTCAAATTTTTTTCTCGATTCGCTCGCTCAAGGCAAGCATGTTTGCCAAACTTGCCGATCACTAGTTCAAACTGATTCTGTTCAGATCGGGCAAGCGATCTCTGGGCACCAGGGTACATCAGCCCCAAGTAATTGTGAAAACAGGAGTCGCTAGAATTGTTGGAAATTTTGAAATTTTAGTGTCAGTTTTCTTACTTGGGCCAGTTCTCATGCGCCGAATACACTGCAAATGAGGTAGAACAATGGAACTTACCATTAGCAATGTATTCGGTGCATGAGAAATGCGACATTTGAAACGGGCCCAAGATGCATTTCTGGTATTCTAAAGACCCAAATATTTCAAAATCTCACAGAAGAGTGTATCTCCTAGTGACCACCCTGGACAGCTTGTAACTCAAAATTGAATCTTTATGGTCACAAAATGTCTATCATTGAAATGGTTTCAATGGTTAGTTTCTCTTGTCCAAAAATAAGAAGAAAAGACGTTATGAACCCTTGGTTGTTTTAGTTATAAGTTCAGTACATGTGTTGAAATTACTATCAACTGTACAATCCGTTTGCAATATCGATTTATCTAGTGAATAGGAGTATACATTAACGGAGAAAGGCTTCAATTCTTGAAGCTCTTAGAAGCAAAATCCATAAAAAGGACCAAAAAAGACATTATCTTTTTGAACCGGTAGCATTTTTAACGCATATAACGATAATTTATTTTTTAGCTTATATTACGCAAATTTCAATATTTCTGTTTTCAGCTTCGTATCACAGTCTCATAAAAAAATAAAATATCAAAACACTAATACAAAAAAAATTACCAAGATGTGTACAACGTACACGAGTTTCATCGCTGAAATAAAAACAATAGCCGGGTTTTATCGAAACTTGCCCTATCTATAAAAAGTAACTACAAGAAGCTAAAAATAAAAGCCATCTTAGATAAATGTGTTTTAAGCGTTCTTTTAAAAGAAATAATCGAAAATGAATGGCAAAGGTCCAGTGAAAGATTATTCCACAGCTAAACGCTCTTCTACTTTAAAAGAGACGACCATTTGATTATCTGAAAGACTACTGTTTTCCTCAGTTCTATGCTATAATTGATTTGCATTTGTCAGAGGTTTAGGGCCAAGGTGGCAAAAATTAACGTACTCGAACTTTGAAGCAACTACAGCAACGCCCAAGTAAGCTCACAAACAAAATATCTTCCCTTTTCCCTGTCTGTCTACGATCAAAGAATAGAAACAACATCTTGAAGGTGTTAGCAACACTACTCAGTCGATGTACGCGCATATGTTCCTATTATTATACCGACTCAGGCTCATCTTTGAAATATTTAATGCAAAACGCTTTAAAATGATAAAGTCCGTGTCTTATTAGAACGTTGAAATACCAGTCTAAAGACACAGTGAAAATATATCTCAGGAAATAGGAACATTTGTATAAATTTTGAAAAACGGAACGAAGAACCGCTACAACTACGTATCTATCGTGAAGATGAGCTTTTAGATAGCAGACGCAAGGTGTGGAGCACAAAATCTCATATCCAACAAGCGTGCCGGAGTGGACTAATTGTTTTACATATATATTAAATACCAAACACCTGATAAGAATACCTCGAATTTTGTTTTCTACCAACTCTAGTTTTCGGCCATTTTAAGGGAAAACTACTCGTGATAAATTTCTCAATTTTAAAATTTGAACAAACTACAGTATTTAGTATTTGCACCGAGAGAAGAAAACCGGTCTTCAAAATCAACTGTTGGGTATTTAAATAAATATGACGTACGAGCAATTAAAAAAAAAAGTTTGCTCTTTGCATACGTAATAGTTTTTTTATGAGCGTTTGAACGAAATGTTGCAGTTGTTTTTGTATTTTTTCAAAGTTTTTTTCGATGCATATCGTAAATCAAACAATTATACATTAGTTTTTTTCTTTTGAGAACCATCTTTATGAAAAACGTAAGGCTAAAAAAGCCCAAAACTTAAGAATGTGTTTGGAACCTGAACCTGGAACGGCTGACTGATTAATACAATGAAATAATATAGCGTACTGTGCTTCCGGTTGCTTTGTGCAAATAGCAAACAACACACACCCAATACTAACAATATTTAATTTTTTTAAAGAAAATTGAAGGCTAAAGTCCGAAAATATTTTAAAACAAAACAACCTTTGCCCAAAACTTAGACGTTTTTATTTAAAAACGAGTGTTGTGATGTGTACAAGTACACCACGAAAATTTTTCGCCTTTGGTCTTGATTGAATACAAGCTTTTTAAAGAACAATTCTATAAGAACCACGAGTCTCAAGTTTGCCCAAAAATTAAGAACAAGCTAAGAACAATTGAGGTTCGGCTTCAGGTTCAAATGGAAAACACAAAACACTACGTTTATATAAGCGTTTCCTTGCAGGTTTCTGCAGTAAAAACTTAGCAATAAGTGAGCAGAGAGGAAAATCAAAACTGTGCCGCACGTGTTTTTAAAACTAAACTAAAACTTTTATGACTATTAGATTGACACGACGGAAGCAGGAACAGTTTTAAAAGAACAATTGACCATTAGCTCAAATTGTATAAAAACTTGAGAACAATGAGGCACAGCCAACATTTACTGGTTCTTATAAAAAAAAGCGTGTAGCTTCAGTTGTGCTGACACACAAGCCGTTCCGTTATAATGTAAACAGGAACGAGTGCTTCAACGACAACGTGCTTTCGAAAGTGGTAATTGAATTGATCATAGGATTTTTAAAAAGTGTGCAATTCTACAATAGGTTTCGGCTTCGCCGTATCAAAACGGGACGAATTCAGTGTAGGACATTTTTAAAACTTGTGTCACATATCTGAAAGGTTTTTGTGTTGGGCAAGGGTCGCTGTGTTTTTAGGGGGCGAAAACCTATTCGGCCGGCCGAAGACGAACTACTTTTGTGAAGCAAATATCAAGATGAAACTGCAAATCAAAGAAAACCGGCACTGAGTATTTTACTGACTGACAACGGGATGAAAGACATTCAAAATAAATAATTAATGCTTATTAGTCAATTTGTCTTAGAACAGTCCAGCTACAAAAACAAGGAGACAGCACCGTTTGAAAGTTTGACCGGCCGATCGAAAAATCGAGCAGCAGAAAAAAAGTCGGTCGTACCAGCGCAAAAGAGTGACGACTTTGACAGTACGATACATTGAAAATAAACAATTCTGTGTGCTTGTGTGTTCTTTGTTTTACTTTACAGGCTAGCTGTCACGCAGTTTTAGCGATCCTTGTGGTATCTTATCGAGGGCCATGCCCCTGAATATCTCACCTGCAAACTAGAATCTTTTCACTTCCAACATCCATACAACACTAAA
>JAOBRG010215428.1:0-17257 GCA_027574985.1 Umimayanthus nakama | reverse complement strand
TTAGAAATATCTGCCATGAAAGTTTGTTAATGTGATGTATGTGTTAAAGTGAAATAAAGTGTTGTTGTTGTTGTTGTTGTCTTACATGCTCTACCATTCCAACATTAAATATTTGATCCCAGGTCCCATAGTCTAAACAATATTGTCACAATTAACGGCATTATAACTGCATTCCCTGCATTTGGCATTTTATGCAGTATATGTACATATATGAGTATCTCAAAAGTACTGAGACTATCACTAATAACTACCTTTAAGCCCATAATGCTTTTCTTGTTTATTATTAATTAAAATTGTTTATTATTGTTAATTATTTTGATTTAAAATTGTGATGCACTAATTTATAAAAAAAAACAAGGAACATTGAGCAGACCTCAGCCACATTACATCCTGAAGATGGGTCTGTGTTTTTGAGGGTTAATAAATGTCTGGGAGATTCGGGGTAATAATTATTAATTAAAAAAACATTTTTTGTTAGCAGGTAAATGTAGATGGGCTTATAAAAACTAGATATGGATTGACAAGTACCCTGTTAAAGATATTATTATTCAACCAGTAGCCTAACTCACTTTCGTCTTGACAGAATATCCACCACATCACCCATCTGAACACCTCAGTTGCAAGCCACACAAGGAAACAGTATGTCACAGTGTTGACAACAATCTACAAGACAGTATGAAGCACTTTTTAATAGTCACAATCTACAACATTTCAGATACTAAATACTTAGTTACAACAAACAACATTGTACATGTACACAAAACCAAACCATGAACCAAAAATTCAACCAAACATTTATTGTTGTTATTACTGACAGTAATTCTTAACTAGTGCTGTACAGGAAGGTTCTGTGAGGTATTGGCCTTTGTTGTGGAAATTATCTTGACAACCTGTTGGGAAGTCATCTAAAGTCAGTTGTGAGTCACAACCAACAGCAGTTATTCTCAGGACTATATAAACCCTGATGATCAACTAACCACAAACATTAGGGACTTTATGCAACCAGGAAAGGAACTTCACCAAAGATCAATGTTGAAATTCTAACTTCCCATTATTTTTCTCTTTTCTTGTCTGTTTACATGTATACAACTCATTCATTTCTATTCATTTTTGTGTTAAGCTGCCTAAACATGAAAAGCTAGAAACTTTGTCTTTGAATCCAAGCAAAGATTGAAATGATGCTCTTTTGTTCACATTCTCTAGAAACCCACAAAATTAAGCATTTCATGATCATGTTCTGTTTACTGAGAAAGAGGATGGAAAGGAGCAGCCTTCTCCGAACCAGCTGGCTGCCAGCTCAACCAGCCGCCTCCACTGAGGGTTTGACAGTCTCCGTACCAGATGCCACCAGGTCTGCCTGAGCAGTCATGCATAACATACAGCTATTTCAAAAAAGGTTGTCATAGTTAATAGTCCAATACTGGAACCAAGGGAACTGTGGTGACTAGGCAGCACAAATAATCATTACCTAACTGTAAGCAATAATTTTGCCAAATATGGAAAACAGGCTCATCATATAATGCCGTGGCGATGCAGTAACAACCTTCGCTGGCACAATATCACTCATTATGAGTGTACCCAAAGTTCCTTTCGGTTCCAGTATCGACTATTGACTATGACAACCTTTTTTTAAATAGCTGTATATAATTTGATGAAAGATTCTGATCGCCTCCATCTTCCGTATAACCTGCTCCTACAAATCTTTTCAGGAAGGCTGAAGGTGGCAAGCTGGTTGCACTCCCCTGTGAAGTTATTGTATTCTCGACTGTAATTAAGTCTTATAATTTGTAACTCCCACAAACAGTCCTGTCTTAGTTGCATTAAGTCCCTAATGACTATCACTTGCATTCAGACCTTCACTATTAGTACTTAAGTTACAGTTTAAGTGCAGTTACACTGAAACAACAAAAAGTAGGCTGTTAAATTCAATATGAAAATAGTCACTAATACCAGTATAAAAAACTACAGACATTATGGTCAATATGTCCCACAGATAATATTGTCAGGTTTACAAGGATGGTACAAGTAACTCTGCTAAGATCTAGTGTTCTGATGGATGGAAACAAGCTGAACAGTCTACAGAACATCTAAAAGTGATTATTTATGCAACTGTTCACAAAAACTACATAATCATTCTCTTCTAATTTTATTCATAAAACCTGCTGAGTTTTATGCAAGGCTACAAATTATTGCAGTCTGTAACAGATGGACTGACAATAATTAAAGAGGCTTCACAGAAATTTGTTTAATTATTGTTTTTGTTAGTTCTTGATATTTTTGCTGAGTAAGGGGAATTTGGAGGAAGGAAGGGGGGTGGCATGGTGTGGTGTGAATGTCCTTGCTCTTGTGCCTACATCTGTTTCTCTAGGCCTTAAGTGTTGTAAAGACAAGGAAAAATGTTTTCTAGGCAAGTTAAATCATCTACTGACAAAAGTATGCAAGTGCACAAACCTGGCAGACCAGTATGAATTAATGATTTTATCTATCTATTTTTCACTCACATGGGGAAAGCTGCTGAACTAAACTGCAGAAAGTTGTACAGTGTAACATCTGTTGTCTTGCTTGTTTATTTGTTGTGCAAAGCACTGCACAAAGTAGAACTCACAAGTTTCTACTTTTTATAACAAATTGCAGCAACTGGCAATACCATTGTACAGCTCATCACCTCTCCAGCAACTTTGCTTGTAAGTTTACAACAGTTTTAACAAGGGCATAGTATGCACACACTTCTCATTTTTTGTTCCCAGGAATTCTGGGCCAGCCTAACTTGCCAAAATATTGCAAGTTGCTGAGATCACATTGTGGTGTAACACTCGACTTCAGCAACTTGTAATGCCACATTTACAAGCACTGCAAGACAATTTGCTGAGATTGCACATGTATTGCAACAGCAGGGGGGGTTCCAGAAATTTATGAAAGAGGGGGCCCAGAAGCTATAACATTCTAGAAAGAGGGGGCCCAAAGTCACTTAAAATGAAAATTTCAAAAGTTCAAATGCCCAGGGGGTTGCCCGGGGGGGATGTTTAAGCTTCGATTTGATCGATGCATTACGCACTGTATAATACACACTGGCCAGTCTCAATGATGTAGTAATTTATATGATCAAGCCCTTACAGTAAGACTCCAGTTACAGTTATAATACATGGTTGAAGATGTCGGCCAATCTTAAATCACTCTTGGTGACTGGTTAAACCGGAAATAGAAAAACGGAATTTCGGATCCGGAATGTTCAGTTATTGATATTCAATCTCATGGTAAAAATATAACTATAAGCTGGTCTGACGAAATTTTGCTTTTACATGTATCAGGGCATGAAATAGGAAAAAAATGGAGTGCCATCAGAATTTGTTTTGGTAATTCAAGAATACTTCGGCAAGCAATTTTCTCTTTAGTCTTTCGTAACTTGGCCATCCGAATAGTTTTTCAAGTTTTGGTGTGCCAATTCAATTCCCCTTTTTCAGTTTTTGGCCTGCCATTTGGCACTCGGCATGCTGGAATCCCGAGCTGAAAACGAGTACGACAAATGCTTGATCCAAGCATTACTAATTCAGTCATTGTTCTGATACTTGGCAGTAGTCCTGCCTTCATGAGTACAGAAGAAAGTTTTGAGACGGGAGAAGGGCAAAGGCAAAGGCCAAAGCAATACCGTACGACGATGTCACATATTTTACTTCAAATGTTTACCTCCCAAGCTTCCATACCACGACACCAACGATGTATGTGGCGTCTTGCTTCAGCCAGGTAATACACAAAGGTCCACTGGAGAGCAAAAAAAGAAACGACAAGACGATTGCTGAGATGATTGCATAACGACCATACAGCAAGACTTCAACTTCAAGTTCAATCAATGGCGGACAGTGCAAACTACGACGCAATGTTTACTTACACATATTTCATTCCAGTGAAGATGTTCGGGAAGGTGAGGTTCTACTTTGCCCAGAAACTGCTCCCACAAAGATTGCTCCATCTTCCAAGTTTCTTTCTCTTTCGTGATCGCCCCAGATCTTCAGCTAAGTCAGCGTCGAAAAGCTTCGATATTCAAGCCGGTTTCTTGGCTGGTGACGGTCCTGTCACGTGAGACACCCGCTGGCACAAAATATTTGTCACGTCACACGCGCAGAACGGGATTCGCAAAACTAAAGAAACCGGCTGATTACATCTGATTACATAACACACAAATTACAACAACCATTTTGCATTCTGTAGTCATACTTTAAGAATGTGATGTATTTATTTCTTGGTGAACTAAGTTACACATGAACGTTTCAATGGTCACCTTTATGAATGGTCACCAAAGTAAATGAGTTTTTTATTTTGTATAATGAAAAAATAATTTTATAAAAATTAAAAAAACTAATGTTATAATGACAGCGTAGATGCAGAGATTTTTCGATTTCGAAAATCAGAATGGGGTTTGAAAAACCTAGATTTTTGTGGTTTGGTCTAGTTTGTTTCAAACAGACAAACTCGCTTTTAGTTATTTAAGAATGGCTTTACGCGAATTACGTCGGTGTTGGAATCAGCGACCGAGGTCTTTGGAACATAGAACGGTTCTGAACGGAGTTTTAAATCGTTTCTCAACCCATACACTTTGCACGCCTTTATTGACCCTTGATATTGACCATTCATGTCTTGATTTTACGAACGAACTAAATTTACAGTGAAAATCAGCAATTTTATAGAATTTGGGACAACCCGTAGGGGGATCGGAGGAAGAGCACGCCGTGATACAGGATACGAATTCGAACCGTAGGCGTGTTTCTCACTGGATCTCGTGACCCTTCGTTTAAACTTGGTGTCTTATGACGAATAGCAGCTCTGCCATCTATGATATCGATATAAATCTGTCTAGAAAGTATCAGACAATTTATTGTCCTTACAGTTTTAAAGATACCATTTTTCAACAAAGTTCAATTTAACAATTGTGCAAACAATAGATGTTCCAGAACGCGTTTATAAAAGATTGTTTGAAAAAAAAACAGCTGCTGAATTTAGCATTACCCTTGAATGACCTTTATCTTTAACTAATCAGGCTATCTAATATTATTTGGGGACCCGTCTTGTGGCATGCGGTATTGGCGTTCACAAACTCTTAATTAAGGAAATTAAACTAAGACAAACAAGAGGGTCTGAATGAGGGAGTCCAAATGTGAAAACACCCATTTTCTCAGGAAGAGCGGTCGTCTGTAAAAGTTCCTGGCCATTGGTAAGAGAGTTCATAAGAACCGGTGAATAGTGAGAGACGGTAAAAGTTCGCGTAGGTCCCTAAACGTGCATGGCAGTCAGTGTGATTTTACGAGTCTTGTGAGAGTCGGTGAGAGTTCAAAAGAGTTACGTCAGTGAGAGTTCATAAGGATCGGCGAAACTCCCGGCGAAACTTCGCGAGAGAAGGTGACAGTTCACCTAAGTCCCTTTAAAGAGTTCATGGGAGTCAGTGTGAGTTTACGAGAGTCGGTGAACGGTTATGAGTCTGCGCAAGTTCTTGACAGTCATGAGAGTCAGCGAGATTTCAGTCCAGGCGCGGATCCAGGATTTTGAAATGGGGGGTGAATTTTTTTAATGTAACAGAACCAAAGTGTGTTTTGGGGCTCAAAATAAATAAATTGATTGGTAGACTTTATCAATCATCGCTTATGCACATTCTCGACGTCAAAAAAAGGCATCAGAGAAATCCAAATATTATTTAAATATTTTAGAGATAAGAAAAATAGAAAGAAGGAGGCGCAGAAAAGGGGGGGTGAAAATTCACCCATTTCACCTCCCCTGGATCCGCCCCCTACCGTCACGAGTGACGGTGAAAGTTTATTGACGAGAGTCGGTGAAAGTTCATGAGAGTTCGTGAGTGTCGATGCGAGCTCACGATAGTGACGGTGAAAGTTCGAGAGAGCTATACTGAGAGTTCGTGAGAGTCGGTGCGAGTTCGTAATAGTTCATGAGAGTCGGGCCTTTTTGCTACAAAATTTCGTTTATGTAAAAAAAAAAAAAAATCCAAAAGGGGGGTACAGCCCCCCCTGGATCCGCCACTAAGGAGTCAGTGTGAATTTACGATGGTCGGCGAGTCATAAGAATACTCGCAAGTTCTCGAGAGTCGATGAGAGTCAGCGAGATTTCAGTCATGATAGTCGGTGAGCGTTTAATCACGAGAGTCGACGAGAGTTCACGAGAGTCGATGAGAATTCATAAAGGTCGACGAGAGTTCATGTGAGTCGATGAGAGTTCTTCAGAGGCAGTGGGAGTCGATAAGGGTCAAGCGTTCACTTGAATTAGGTAAGATGAGGGGTGGGGTTGAAGGCTGTTTTTGTATTTTAAATATTTTTTGACGTCATCCTTCTGGTACTCTTTTAGGTCTACAGCACTGTACGGTGGAACCCCGCTATAACGAAGTGTCACGGTACCGAAAAAAATGTTCGTTATACCGGGGTCTTCGTTATAGCGAAGTCCCCGTTATAACGAATTATCCGGTTAACAACAAAAATATTCGTTATAGCGGGGTAATTTAAAAGTACCAAAAATTCAGTACTACACGTAGAAACCATTCATCTTATTCATTTTATATTGTAAACTATAAGTGCAACACGCTGACAATCGAGACATAAAATTCAAGAACATTTTCAGTTTAAAACTTTAAAAACCAGAAGTAACAGTAACACCCGAGGGAAATCTTCGATGTCGTTTAGTAATCATCTCGACAATGTCTCGATTTGTCTCTGTTGTTATTGACTGCGAGCGAGCGACATGACAAAATATTCGCTATAGCGAGGTAAATTGTGCGTTGGGACCGTCAAAATTTTTCGTTATAGCGGGGTTCGTTACAACATATTTTACTGTAAATCTGCCGGGCTTTCAAGTGTTGTTCTTTATAACGGCTATAACGTTATAGCAGGGTTCCACTGTAGTGCTTAATTTCTTTACTCCTCGTGTACGTTAATTATTAGTAACTTGTTATTTTAGTATTTTCGGTCCAAAAGATAACCAAAACATGATGACCAGAATTCTGAATTGACGAAAACAGCCTGATTAGATGAATATTTTTGAAAACCGATAAACAGGAACGGTCCAGGGCCGGTATCAGGAGGTTAAACACTCGATAGCAAAAAGAGCCGTCTTAAGACTTTTTTGAAAAACAAAATGTATAAAGTTAAAATCAAACGCTATCAATTCGCTGTTCAAGGCGAAAGTATTAGGAGGGTCCTGAAGGGGGGGGGGGGAGAGGAGGGTCTTGATCCCATTTCCCAGCCGAATTTTTCTGAAAATCCCAGTCCCAATTATTAGAAATTCCAATGTACCAGATGAAAATATAAATCCTTTTCCCATTTTTATTGTTTTATGGATTACAAATCCCATTCCCAATAACTCAAATCCCATTTTCCCAGCCTAAAATAAGGCGAATCCCAGCTCCCATTTTACCCCTTCAGGACCCTCTATAAGCCAACCCTTACTTCACAACCACGGGGTCACGTCTTCCTACACATTTACTTTTTTAAAAGTATTTTTCAATGAACATATAAAAGGTTCAAACGCAGTTTTCTTTACAAACTTCTGCAATACGCACCCAGACCCCTTGCACCACAGACAGACACAAACTGTTCGCCCCTTTAGAAACGCGTGCCAGCCTGGGCCGAGTTTGGTTTCGCAATGGTTTCTGGGACTGTTACAGTGGGTACAAAAGACAAGTTGTGTTCGCGAAGAATCCATTTTCTAACTTCGGTTTTTAAACTAAACCAGTGGCGGATCCAAGGGGGGGGGGCAGTGCCCCCACCCCCCCCCCCACCCTCCTTTTCGGATTCTTTTTCCTTTTTTACGAAAGCGAAATACACTAGCAAAAAACTCATCTCAAAAAGCTGGAAGTGGCCATTTAAGAGACTCAGTTTCAAAAACCTTTATGAAGGGCATGCCCCCAGACCACCTGAAAAGCTCGCGCCATCGGCGCTGGTTGGTGCCCCCCTCCACCATCACCCCCCTTTTGAAAATCCTGAATCCGGCCTGTAAACACTGTACGTTTTTCGTAGCTCCTGGTCCTTTGGTATACAATAAATTTTAAATCGGCAGATCTATTTCGATGACTGTTATTACAACCAGGAGCACAATATATATCAATCAAGTTTGTTATTCGAAACGAATTCCTCACCACAAACGGTTCCGGAATAACCCAGAAGTCGAGAAGACTTTGTGAAACAGGAACAAGCACAAGAAGTTTAAACAACAAAAGAAGAAACAAAGGGTTACTAAGTGTACGCGAGAAGAAGATCGGCGATTTTTGCCATCATATTTAACACTCTTAATCACTATTCATGCGACCAAAACACTTCATGGTCGCCGGATTAGAGTTCCTTTGATATTAAATTTTTAGAAGTCAGATAAAGTCAGGTTCATCTGCCGTCTGTAGAAAGACATTGTGCCTGACTGTGTTGATAGTTCTTTTTTATATAAGTATCGTTAAATTATGTGACATTCTTAAGTAAGGGGCCGGAGGTCGCACGAGAAACGTGACCACGTTCAATTCTCGAGGAACAATTGGTGACTCTTTCAAAAAAGAATAAAACATTAAACTTGCGACGCTTCCCTTTGAAGAGAAAGTTTATCAGTTACTGTTATCAGCCGGATCAGTTCTTAGGTTAGTGACAAACCCTTTCATAGGCATCCTGTACTGATTATTTATGCTGGTTTACTTGTTTATTTGTACTTTTATTCGTTCAGTTTCAGTTGTTGGTACTTTTGTAGCAAACAAATATATTAAAAATTCAGCTTTCGAGCAAACTGTGTCGAAATACTAAACTCTACTGCATTATTTTCTCTTTTTGCTTAACCAACAGCCACAATACCCATAAACTATTTTTCCATATGCTATTCTTAGAAACAATCTAATGCTTTAGCTGCTTCCCCAAACCAATCAGTGTAATATTTTTATAATTTATGAATAGTCAGTCTGATAAATCACACCAACACGTTGCCCGAATTAATAAGCCGTCTTTCTTGTAACTGGAATAAAGTTAGTCGTCATCTGCTGCAAGCCCAGCCGCAGGTATGACTACAGTAATTCCCTCAAAGTCTTTTGTCACTTCAATCTGGCAACCCAGTCGTGATCTGGAAAAAAAAATCAAAAACACCAGGAATTTTGCAACATTTAGCAGTGAGAAGGATTACTGAAAACTCCAAGGACGAGGATGGGGTTTCATGCAGAAGGAAAAAATTCTTATCGGACATATAGGTGTGGGCATGTTTGGAATTTACAAAGAGGTGACAGTTTTTGTGAACATACACAGGAGGAGTTCCACAGCGGTCAGTTGCCGATTTGCACAGCGTCACGATAGCGAAAACGAGCACAGCCCTGTGACGGCAGTGGTAGTGACAATCCTGGGGAAAATATTTACACATTAATATAGTGTGACAGCGATGAGAACTGACAGTACTATGAGCAGCGCTGTAAGTTGCCAGTATCTTCACAGCGATGTGCACATCGCTGTCACATTAATGTGAACATCGCTGTCACAGCGCTGACAGTTGTCACACTAATGTGAAAAGTTGCCGTCGTTGTCGCACCGTTGTCAGTTTAAATCGATGAAACACCAATGTTGCTACCATCGCTGTCACAGTGCTGTTTGGGCGAATGCTGTGAGAAAGAGTGTACACCTCTGTCACAAAACTGTCACTACCACGGATGTCACACTAGTGGCAATTGTCACCGCTGTGACATTAGTGTGGACAGCAGTGTGACAGTAGCGTAAATCTCAACCACTATGTCACCGCTAAGGGATTCCTCCCGAGTAGTGCATGGATAAGGCGAAAATGAAGGTCATATGGATAGATCAGAGTTAAAGCTTTGAAACTCCAAAAAAAATATTGTGATATCCCATATACAGAACGGAACGAGATTTTGAAACAAAAAACGTTCACCGGAAGTAGGCTTGAGAGGGTTTTCTCAAAAGGGTCAATCTTGCCCCCCCCCCCTCGACTTTTGACACCTTTCATCCGATTGACTTGATTATTTGGGTATAAATATATACAGAAATATTATTGCATTTTCAATTTATTGAAACCACGTGGTGTTTAATTGGTTTTCCATGGCAACCAAAACAAAACAAATGACGTCACTGCGGCCGCCATATTTGATTTTCGAATTTTCAGGTTTTTGAATTGAGCACTGAAAATGGTGAGAAAACATTGTTTAGCGACTGGAATACACAAAACTGTTACAAATAAAGTAAAGTTGTCAGTATTGAGGTGTTGAGCTAAATAAAATTTCGCGTAGTGTAAACAGGGCCTTATACAATTGCTTATAAAATATATTTCTAACAAAAAGGCGTTTAGCCAGATCGAACCGGAGTTTACAATAGCAGACATAGCAGCTTGTTCCGTGTAAACAGGACTAAAATATTTGCAAACGAGTGAATTCCGGAAATGCCGGTGAAGTGTCGGTGGAGTGTTGGTGAAGTGTCGGAGAAGTGTCGATCAGCTACCTTAAAGCCTTAAGGAGGCGGCCGTTGCAGGGTTCCGACACGCATTTGAAGAAATAAAATTCACTGGCTTTTCCCTGACTTTTCACTGACCAAATAATGTTTTTCACTGAACCTGTACACACAAAGTAAAGCTATCTTAAGGACGGCCGTTCACGTTGGAACGGTTAAAAATTTCAAAATTGAGATTTTTGCAGAAAATAAAAATACATTAAATGAGCGTCTAGTAGGAAAAAATGTTTTTCAACATGTTTAATAGTTTGCGAGATATGACGAACGAGATTTTTTACCGGAAGTGAAATTGTATGACGTGCGGCGTACTTTAGGAGTGAATTTCCCGAGACATGTTTTGGCTAAAACTGCGCCAACGCAAAGGATCAATGCTCCCCCAATTTTTAACCTCATGCCGTCAAATTTGGCAAGTGCATAAAACAATGGCAAAAGATGAAAACCGTCCTGGCGAATTTTGAAATTCCGCTCCAATCATTTTTATGACTCAATCAGGGCAGTTTTGTACGCTGCAAATAAGGAATTTTCTTCAAATACCTGTAAAAAATTAACGACGCATTCAATTAAAAATCGTCAGGACGGAATTAGAGTAAAAATTGTGCTGAATCTCATGAACAAACTAAAAATGATTGAAATTGAAACCGACAGCCGTATTGACGTCTAGAAGTGAAAAAAACAGTTTGCACTATGATGCTCGCATTCGATTATCAATCAAAATTTTTAAACAATTTTCCACCATCATTTAGATAATTTTATAAGCTTTCCATTGATATATAGGTTTGTTGGTATCCGATGCGTATTAACGGAGTTACGTATTGAAAACTGAAAACACCGCTCAAGGTGAACGGTAACCTTAACCTGAATTCAGATTCTGTTGAGATGCTCCAGTTTCATTTTCTGTCCGTTTTTTTCTGCATTCCAAAGTTACGCTGAGGTTTGACAAAGCGAAGAGCATAGATCGCTCGCACCGCTATGCCAGAGCAAAACTTTGAAATACTTTTCAAAGTTTTCTGTTAAAAAGCATTACCAGTAAAAGTCAGAAGATAAAATTCCCTGAATTTTCCTTGTCTTGGGAAATGAAAATAAGTTTTCCCAAATCAAAATTCCATGACCCAAATCAAAATTCCCTAACCGTGGGAACTCTGCGATGAGAGCAAGCCGAGGAAGTGTTCTTCTCAAATTTTCCTGTCCATTTTGCCGTTGCTGTTAACCCTTCCTGTGGGCACGTGCTCGTGTGAAAGATCATTTAGTTCTCTCAGGCGGCTGAAGACCTGGCTGAGAACCACAAAGACGGAAAAGCGGCTGAACGGCCTTGCTCTTATGAGCATTCATTCAGAGTCGGATGCAGTGCGATCTCTATCGCCCCTTTCAGTGCGCAAATGCTGGGATGGGGGCAGCAACAGAAAGATTGCACTTGCCGCATTCGACAGTTGTTTGGATTTGTAACTAGCTTGAAATTGTGATTAGCTGTAAGCCCTGTTTTGGCAAACTTACACAGAGATATATAGGGAGTGTTTTTTGCCTTTTTTCACCATACTGTTTTCAAGTCGTCAGAACATTTTACTTCATTAGAGCTAATGGTTTGCTAAGGCTTTCGCATAGCAATAATGTAAATTTAGTAAAACCGAGAGCCATCTCAAAAGGAGCTAAAAAACGTCTGTAGTAAACCAACTTTGAAATATTTTCGTTTCTTGAAAATGCCCACCCCTAAATTTTGTGTCTAGCTACGGCCCTGGATGTGCTCCACGTACCAAAAACACCGCTTCAAACTGAACAGAGACCTTAAGTCAGCTCTGCAACCGCATATTGATACGTAATTGCGGAATTTTTTGCATGATTCGGGAAAATATCAGGGTGAGTTTGGTTGAGACGAAAAGACAAATGTGAGTACTAGCTGCTGTTTGAAATAAGATTAATAGGGAGTCACATTTAACACTGAATAGATATGTAAAGCGCAGGTCCGTAGACACAAAGGGTCTAGTTTTTCTCCACAAACAGAAACCCTAATTTCTCTAAACTGACTTCTTCAACAAGATGCCTTCCATTTGCTGTATTTATATTTCCCTGTATCTCAGCTTGTTAACCAATCTGTAACTTAGCAAACCAAGCACAGATGTCCTTAACTCAGAATAGGTGTGAAAGCGGGTTAAATTTATGACTCATAAAATGGATCTGAAAAATTGTTAACAAATTTATTTTTCCATGAGTTTTTTCCTTTGGGAACTACAAAAAAATGAAAAAATTTTGGCTAATGATTTACAATTAAACATTTAATATCTTTACTGCATAATAAGCCATGAGTCTGAACGGATAACTTTTGCCAAAGAAATATTTAATCGTAAGTACCAGTAAGGTCCGCAACTGATTCCACTCAAACTGTTCCAACTTGCCAAAGGAAGCTTAAAAGTACAGTTTTTTCACTCTAGATCAGTCAGCAGCAGGCCCTTAAGGCAGCAGTCAACTTTGCCCAAAGTATGAGTGAATAAATAAAGGTATAAAGTCAAAATAATATGGATACTGACGTTTCAGTACAGCCTGCGTAAGATTTTTCCAGCAACTCCACTTCTTCGTGACTTGGTTCATCTAAGTTCAATTTGCCAATTTCTTTGGTATCAAATATGACATGACAAGTTGAACACGCTAAAGTTCCCTCGCAGGCAGCTGAAAAACAACCAGCAAGAAAAACATTACTGTGTTCAATATATAATATTATCATCTCTTAATACCACTTAAAAAAAAATCTTTTATATTTTTATTAACTTTTTTAAAAAGCTGTAAATCTGATGTTACCAAAATTAAAAATTAGAGGTGCAAGTGAGGAGTAGAAAACACAAGACAAAACGCCAAGAAAACTAGAAAAGCCGACTGTACATAAAGTTACAATACATGTATATGTTTTTTGTACTTTAAAATTGGAGACATATATGTGATGCAGATGTAGTTAAGCTGATAAATACAAATGTTTCAGGAGAAACTGGGGTTGCAAAGGGAATGCATCTAAGAGATTTATAATTTGAAAGAGGGAAAACTAACATAGTTTCGATGTCATTGTGGAGGCTTCTGTTTTTGGAGCATTCCAATTGATAGTTTTATTATTTTGTCTAGTTCAGGTATAGATAAGCTTTGAAAGTAGGCTTGTTTTTGTTTGTGTAGCATTTCCATATATAATTCCTTACCACAAGAAAACAGATGCTGAGTTAAATGTGTTTATTTTACATGTACATGCTATTGCGACGACTCTATATGTTAAAATTGCTACAAGGTTTAATATTTTTGTTTTAAGATTTAATTTGTCATTTTTTCAATCAAATATGCAATTAAACATTCGCAGTTCCATAAGAAGTGTACAATTTACCATTTCTGCATTTTTATTTTGTATAAATGCTGACTGTTAGCAAGCTTTTCTGAAAAAGTTTGAATTGGAATTTGATTAGTTTGGTGTCTTTTGTCACTTTGAAAGGAAGTTAGTAGGCACACTTCCCAGGGGGTTACTCCCATCTATTGTCAGGTTTTATGGGGGTCCCACCCCAGGGTTCGTACATCTTTAGAAAATCAAAAATCCAGGGTTTTCCAGTGCTGTTTTACCATTTTTTCAAGGGCTTCTCCAGGGCTCTAATTAGTAAAAAAATTCCAGGGCTTTTCCAAGGCTTTACAGGGCTTCAAAAATTTCCAGGGTTTTCAAGGATTTCCAGGGCCCATACGAATCCTGCCACCCTAAAGTTTGGAGAGTTTCTCCCTCTCTCGGGGGGTTTACTTTCAAACTATAAGCCAGTTTCACAATCATGCGCAGTACGTAAAGGCGGTCAGTTTGGCGGGCAGCACATCCTCTAAACACAACAGATTGTATGAATGAGTGGAGATACTTTTTAAAATATAACAGAAATATATTAATTATAAAACATTTTTAGCAATATCTTCACTCATTCATACAATCCCCCGTGTTTACAGGGCAATGTTGCCCGTCAAACAAACCGCTTGAACATACTGCGCATGATTGTGAAACTGGCTTATTGAGTCTGTGGTATGGAACTCAGTAAAACTAACACAGTGTTTTGGTTGGTGAATCAACACAGAGGGCCTCCTGTGTTTGTTTCTGTGGAATTATGGAACTTACCTTTAAATAGTTAAATAACTTAATATAAATAGCTGCTTACTGGAATGGAAAATAGTTACACTTTAAAGGGGACCATGGAGCAACTTTAAGATTTGGGGGGAGGGGTCAGGGCTCATTATTGCCCCGTTAATGAGGGGGGGGGGGGCTGAAGACACTTTTCTTACTGACTCTACAATTTTTAAAATGTTGGGCTCCCTACTTCACCACCCCTGCTCCACCATCCTTGAACATTCAGAAATCTTTGTTCTTTCTGGTGCTGAAAAACTTGTATATGCTCTAAATAAAGTCCTGTTTGATTTGGAAAAAGAGTGACATTCTTATATGTTTTAGTAAATAAAACACATAAAATATTCTCTACCCAGAAATTGGGTTGAGTGGTATAAGTAAACATCTGGCTTCCCATCCCAAAGGAGATGAGTCTATTCTTCTTCCATCAAGATATCAACATCTACAGTGTAACTGGGGGGGGGGGTACTTCCATATACTGACTAGATAGGGTATGTGCTGCCGGAAAGGATAAATATATTTTTAAGCCATTTACTCTGGTATGCCATAGGGTCTAGTAATCATAGAAAATTGGTCTAGAATAGGGTCCCAATAAACAGGATTGCTGAGCAGACAATACTTGTAATGGAAACACTGTTTCTTAAATACTCAAGTTTTAAATAACATTGGGGGGCAGGGTTGAAGGGCCCCCCTAGCCCCTGCCTCTCTGCATTTGGCACTTTTATTTCAGATAATAATTTTAAATTTACAAAGATTTTTAGACACTCTATCTGCAAATAGCATGAGTTCTAGTCTAGGCAGATGGAATGTCTGTTATGTCATGTAGGTAGAAAAGAGATAGAAAATTAATATATTATTACAAATTAAATATTAAATAAATAATTCTCTCGATAATTTTAAATGTAATTATGCACATCATACATTAAGTTTGCAATGGAGTCAGTAAAATGTACATTTATTGGTGAAATATTTGAAGAAAAAATAATAGGATTGCACTACTTTGAAAATTAAAGACTGAAGTAAATGAATCTGCAGACAAGTGGCAGATAAAATGAGCGAGTTAGTCCAAACCTGTTAATAGGAAATATGAAAAAATGAGTAAAGACAACTAACAAATTCATCATTTGACTCTTTTGTGAAGCAATAAGTTACTTAAGATAAATTTTAAGGCTGACAAGACACTAACACTCGAGATCAATATCATTGTTAGTAGCTGCTTCCTGAATTGTGTCACCAGGCTGGGCTTTCACAGTCACCTTCTGTCCATCAACTTCAATGAAATGAATTGTGACACTACAACAAAAGGTCTATCAATTAGCAAATGTAGACATAGGTCTGGAACATTTTCTTGCTTAGAAATGTGAGACGATTAGAGCCAAAACTACTGTAGACAAGCATAAGGCCTAATACATGTACAGTATTCTGTAAATGGTTTACAGGATGCGTGTGTTATGCTGGCTTGTGTACAGTTATGTAAATTTATAATTTGGCTTGCATTGCCATTCCATTGCACTGCGTGGACAGACACCTCTTGAGGGTGGACAGTTGAGGCCGTCCCAAAGGTGTCTATCTTAGAAAGGTTTGAATGTAGAATTATAAATTCCTATTGAGTATCTTTCTAAGCCGAAGATTTTGGCACTATCGTACCAACTGCAAGTGTTAGAGATTCTACACTTTTGGCTTTGTGTCAAATGTATGTTGATGTTCATGTGTCCAGACTGGTGGTTGGGGGTCGATCAGGAATGTATAGCATTTTCAGTTCAGACGTGGAAAAATTTTTCCTGATCACTTTTCTGGCCATTTCAAACAGATCATAAAGGCTTCTGTGCAGGGAAACAATTTTCCTGCTTCACAGATGATGAGGTTGAACTTTTTTAAATTGTTCTACTCAAGTGTGATTGAAAAACTATCAGCACTGCTGCAAAACCAAAAATATCAATTTATAGCTTGCTATCTTGTATAGAGGTGAAGTCCTCTTTGGAATTTAAATATCAGAGTTTTTGAAGAGTTTTGTGTAGCATTATGCAAATCTTTACCCTGCCCAGTGCCAGTGGTACGGCTTGCTGTAATGGTCTGCCGTGTTGTGAAAATTGAGAGTGAGCTGTCAAAATCATCCCATGCACACTATTGTCATCAATTTTCAACAGCTATTTGGCGGTTTCGAAATCTTATGCGAAAATCTGAAATTTACTGATGGCGGTTTCATTTCAGTGGTTTTGGTGGTTTCGTTTAATGGTGGTTGTGGTAGTTTAGTTTCAATGGTTCCGGTGGTTTCGTTTTGATGGTTTTGGTGCTTCCGGTGGTTTTGTTTCGGTGGATTTGTTTCAGTGTTTTGAGTTTTAGCACATGCCCATACCCCGGGGGAGGGCCTCCCATATAAAAAAGGCGGGGATGCTCATCGTACCTCTTAGGGGTTAAAATCCTGGATTTTGGTACCATTTAGGGTGTTCAAAGAAAAAACTCACATTTGCATAAAACATGGTACCTTTTAGGGGTGCCACTAATTGAATGATAATTCATATAAACATCGGAATTAACTACGTGTAGCTATAATTTAAAACATGACACCATTTAAGTTTCTATTTGTTTTCGAGATTAGGGACCGGTCATAAATTAGAGGGGGGGGAGGGCTGGTGCAAACATGGGGAGGGCCATTGTTTTTCATGCAAGCACA
>JAOBRG010215317.1:0-17258 GCA_027574985.1 Umimayanthus nakama | reverse complement strand
CATCTGACAAAATTTGGAGGATTTCGTTTTTTCAAAATTTCCGGACTTAGGTGAAAATTACTGAGAGGCGCTCTTAATTATCCCATGCTAAAGAAAATACAGCCGAACAAAAGCCAGAAAATCCATCGCACACTCTGCGATATGAACGGATACTTTTCCACTTTACTTTCCCGTCCTTACTTTCACACAACAGTTGTGCTGGGATCCTTTTGGAGACTTCTCAAATCAGCTTCGATACATTGCAAATTTTCCGTTGATTTCCGAGCACTTCTGAAGATTTTCTGAAAATGTTAAAAAAAAATCATAAAAACCTATCAAAAATAGTATTGAACTGTTTCTGAGGTTTTCCAAAATCTTTCAAAGATTTCTATAAAATATTTCCGAAAGGGTTTCCAGAGTTTTTGAAAGCGTCCAAAGATTTCTAAGATCTTCCGAAAGTTTAGGTAACTTTCCGAAGATTTGCACCAGATAGATAAAGTTGATATTTAATACTTTCTTGTGGGATAACATGGCAAATGACACTTCTCCTTTCTTTTTTCTTCATATATACCTTCGCCTAAAGGCTCACGTATACACAGACAATATAAATGACAAACGGTTTTTCCTCGATACCCACTCGAAAACTTTGTACTCATCACAGATGTGACACTGAACGCAAGACTTTGAGCAGTGGCGTAGCCAGCCTTTAGACTTGAATTGATTTCTTTTGACAAAATGCTTTAAAAAACTCGGAGACCAAAAAATTGAAAAAACACGTCATGAGCTAACAACCCAAAAATCCTTTAAGGGTTCTCATCTCTTCGAAGCCTACAAACCCACTGGAGCCAGATAGGCTATGCTTCTGAGCTCAAAATGTATGTTAGTTATTCACAGCTTCAAAAAGGTATAACAGCCCTAACAATTAAATTTTTAATTACTTTACCGATTATGTATAACTATAGTATAATTTATTGGTTTGCCAACCTTTTTGTTTTCTTTTTGTTTGTAAAGCAAAGAGAATACAGTGCTACGAGCATCTACAAATCCAAATATTGTATCTGTGATACCTAATGCCGTGGAATCCACCATGTTTACTCCTGATCCATCTAAGAAGAAACCAAATTGTGGTAAGATAGCGCTAGATTTACGCCTTTGCCACTATTTGTTTAGAAGAAGTTGAGATATTGGTAATAGAGTTTGGTTTAAGTCCTAACCCGTCTTAGCAGATTTAAACCTGTGTAATGGTATGAATAAAAGAAGTTGAGATAGGTGTGTTGAGGTTTGAAGGAATCGACATTGTTTTTTGCTGGGATAGAACTTGATTTAAGTCTGTGTTGCTGTGTGGATAGAAAGGATTTACAATGGGGGTAATGGTTTTTGGTTGCTATTTATTCATCTGAGAAGAAACTTAACTTTGGTAAGGCAATACTGGATTCGAGTCTCTGTCACAGTACAAATCGAATAGTTAATTTTGGATTGAGGGTGTAAGAGTTTGTTCGTGACCCATCTTAGAAGAAACCAAACTATGGTAAAGCAACAGTGGATCTGAGTCTGTAACACACTCTGAATCATAGTATGACTAGAAAAGGTTTGAGATAGTGGCATTGGAATTTTGGATCGAATCAACCTTGTTTGACCCTGATTTTCTAAGAAGAAACCAAACTGCGGTAAGTAGGATTCGATTTAAGTCCGAATCACAGTGTGAATAGAGCGGGATTGGGGTACTGGCATTTGTTTTGAAGTTATTCGGTTTACTTTCTCCCAATTCATCAAAGAAGACTCCAAATAGCTAAGACAGATCTTGATTAAAATGCACTCATGGTATGCAGTTAAGCAACGCTGGATCTTCATGGCAAAAAAGAGGTCTGAAATGTGGGTATTTGGATTTAGCTGTAATTTATTATTCTTACAGTTTTCTCATTCATCTAACACGAAACGAAACTGGTAAATAGAACCAATGCTTATGTAAATCAGTAGTCGGTAGCTGTCTAGTTTATAGTCATAATGATCAAGGGAGTCATTGACGCGTTATCGAATATAGATTTAACATAATTCTTGTTGTGTCTGTTTGAAGTCACCATTGTGGTTGTTAGCCGTCTGGTTTATAGGAAGGGGATGGATCTCCTTGCTGGAATCATTCCAGAACTCTGTGAAAACAATCCTGATGTGTCGTTCATTATAGGTGAGTGCATTTTTTCATTTGTGTGTGATTATCATGATGTGCCATGTTAATTCCATACTTTCCCACCTGAGAGTTTGAGAGTTTTTTGTTTCGTTGCCACATTTGATGCAGGATTTTTTCATCGCCTTTTCAAGACTAACAACATTTTTTCCCAGAACTTCGTATATGAAGATGGTGTTTTGCCCTACAAATCACCAATATTGGACCTACGTTACGCTTATTAAAAGTAATATTATTAAGTAACAATTTGTTCACAGTGAAGCTAGCAAGAGGCATACCCGGATGGGTAAGATGTATACTTTCTAACAGCTATGTTCTTTTGGCGAACTACAACCATTTTACGATATTCTTAGTTCAACAAGTTTAGGTCGTGCATAATTTTTCCTTAAAGCATAGGCGTTGATACCACCATCAAGGTCAACATAAGTTTTGATTTTATATAAGGTTTGTGCTTCAGATAAATTTTAGAAACCTGTAGATTTTGTTTTGACAATTTTCATTCTTATTTTGTGGTTTTCTTAACTAAACAGGAGGTGATGGTCCAAAACGAGTGGTACTTGAAGAAGTTCAAGAGAAATACCGGTTACATGAAAAGGTTCAATTTCTTGGCATGCTTCAGAATGAAAAAGTGCGAGATGTAAGTGATATATTTGTTGTACTCACATATTTATTTCATAACATCTAATTGTTGCCTTGTACCATTTAGCTGCTAAAAACATGCCAACGGTACACACGTAACGTGTATATACTGATGATACCAACCATTCCAATATAGAAGGTGTTCAAAGTTTGGAGTTCGTTCAAATAAAAATATTCTTTGGAGTCATCTTGAATTTGTTTTAAAGCTTTGAATTTTCCAAATGAGGTGTCAGAACATTCTGAAACTTTATCGGTTGGCGGTTTTCAAAACACTGCGATTTTTCAAAACATTGTGATGTGTCTCACTTCTCTGTAAATCTGAGTATCTGAATATGTTCCGTCTTCTGCTCATGTGCATGTTTGTGTGTGTGTGTGTGCTTGTGTGTCACCGACCATATTTAGCAAGCTGTGAATGCAACTAGCGATCTGTCATTTTTAACCCTATGGTTATTACAGGTCGCCAGTAACCATTTCTTTTCTATTAATTGTAAAATACATGTAATTTATATTGGTAACGCTGTCAGAAACCGTGAACAATTGTGTTGTATTTTCTCTCTCAAGGTTCTCGTTCAGGGGGATATATTTTTGAACACATCATTGACAGAAGCATTCTGTATGGCTATTGTTGAAGCAGCTTCATGTGGGTGAGTGGATGACAGTCGGATGACTCAAGTATACCAATACACTTTTTTTTGGTCTGGCTCCACTACTCCGATCCATGCCCTCAAATTACCACTCAGATTAACAAGTTCTATTTCCTATGTTGGTTTGCTACTCGATCCAGTTGTCTAGTTAGATGAGTTCCGTTCCAAACTATCGTTGATACGTTAACATGAACCATAATTTGGACTGAATCCGTCAGTGTGATCATCAAATGCAATATGAAGTTAGGTCGTTACAACAGTCTTATCAAAAATTTTCCTTTGTCCATTTGATTTAATGCGCGTAATCTGTTGTAACTGCAATCTACCGGTTCAACCAATGGTTCTGATTCACTACTAGATTATTGCATTTCATTTCATAACCGTTTGCACTTTCTCAGGCGTATCGACCATTTGTTCCATTATAGATTTGCAATTCTTTTTATATTTCTAGACAATTTCAACCTTTACAATCCAGTTTACCAATTCTATGAAAATATTGTATGAACGCCAAATCTCATAGCAGTCTTTGACAGGTTAATGTTAAAGAAACAATGTAAGCATTCAAAAACACAAAAGTCGGACAACCAGTTTGTCCCCTTGTTAACATGTTTCCCTAGCTATAGATCTAACCTCAGACAAGATTGTTAAAGCATTTCGTTATTTAGTAAGAAGCTCAATGAATATTTCTTGTCTCTGTAATTTTTGACAACTTTATTATTTGTCTGTTCTCGTTTCGTCTTTTCGTTTTATCCATTTTTCTCTTTTTATAAAATATTTAATCAGCCGTTCCTGCTAGCCATATTTGATTAATCAGTTTTTATTTTGAGGGAGCTCACTCGCTATAAGCCTTCTGGTTTTTCTTTAACAACAACAACAACAATACATTTATTTACACTTTTTTTACATTAAGTTTTACAACAATGCATTGAAAATCCTTAGGAATAAGTGTAGGCCACCTGTGGTAACCATAAGGGCTAATTGAAAACAGGTGGCCTTTATAGAGGAACAATTAAAAAGATCAGTGGTCAGAATTCCGACGGTGATATAGTACTACAGACAGAAGCCTTAAGTATTAGAGAAGGCCACTGCCCGTATTACTATAAAGTTCTTCTATTATTTCGAAGCGCAAAATAAATATACAGTGAAACTATATCTAAGTTAAATAGCAGTCACACTAAGTAACGTACTATACGGTGAATATGTATCAAAGCAAAATAAATGTCACACTAAGTAACACCCACACACATACACATACACACACACACACAAAGAGGCGAAAGAAAAATAAAACTATTAATAGGGCAGGATGAGCAGCTGTTTATATTTCTTTTTGAGCTTCCTTGCTGTTATTTACTTAGTTAACCTTAATTATTGTAAAATGTAAAACCTAATGGCAAATAAAATGATTGAATGAATGCTTATTCATTTATGAGGATTATGTTTCTTTACAGTCTACAGGTTGTTAGTACAAGAGTTGGTGGTGTCCCCGAGGTACTGCCAAGTGACATGATCAGACTGGCTGAGCCATCCGTTAAATGTGAGTAGACCTGAGTAGCACACATGACCCTATACGTTGAGACCAAACTTGCTGAACTTTGTGTTAAACGAAGGTTTTAAGTACCTGTGCATGACCTTATATGGTGTGATCAAACTTGCTGAAACTAATGTTAAATATAAGTTACAAGTACCTATGCATGCATCTTAAATGGTGAGATTAAACTTGCTGAAACTAGTGTTAAACATAATTTAGAGTTACCTATGCATGACCTTATATGGTGTGTAAAGATTGGCTAAATCTGATGCCGGACGGACAGAACAAGGCAAATTCCCGATGCGAGCCTCTATTATTGTTGTTAAGTCTTCACTATTAAAACGAATTATCGCATAATGGCTTTTCGATTTTCAAGTTGCACTGTAACCCCTTTTCCTTTTGTCTAAAATTGTATTGGCTTTGGTTTTTGTTATGCACACATTCATTGGTTTTGTCTTGGTTGCACACGCGTTTTTGTTTGTTTGTATGCTATATTTATCTTGCTCTTCATGTTAATGACATAATAACTTAACTGTTAGTTTTTCAGACTTTTACCTCGCTGCTCCAAAACTGTGATAGAGTTTACTGAACAAAGTTCTTTTATAAGTCTCCTAATAACTTTCTCATCTTGCGAACTCTTTGTTGTCAGTTTTTCCAGTTGTTGGCCTTTTTCGCGGGTATATTTTGACGATTCAGAAATAGGCTCTTTAAATTCTCACTTTTCATAAAAATTACATCAAATCTGATTTGCTCCGTCAACACTTTATTTTTCCTTAGTTTAACAGCAAAATCGTCTATCGAAGAGTGTCAAATTAAAATATGCTGTTATTTGACACCCGTTAACGGACAGTTGAATCAACCAATCACAACTGATCCCGGCTTTCTGGCCAATCAGAAACAAGAAAATAGTTACTATGAATAGCGGCAACTAACCTCTAAGAAACTGTGACCGCAAAATGGAGAAAATTTTACTTTAACACAAACAACTGCTCAAACAAGAACAACGACTTTGTTTATTTTTTCTTTCATTTTCGGAAATTAGAATTTTTATAATAAAATTTGTAATAGAACTTCCTGATGTCGTCCACTTCTTTCTGTAATCATTACTCTTGTAAATAATCAACTCAGTCCTATTATCACAATTACTAATTACTTTTGTTACTAAACGTGTTATGTTGAAATCGTTCGCGTATAAGTCGAGCTTGCAGTAATTTGTTGTGATGTATTCTCTTTTAAAATTGTAAGGGAAGTGTGATTGCCAAAATCCAGAAACACAAGAAATAGTTTGAATATTTAGAAATTTTTCTGTTACCTCACTTTGGTTTGCTAATTTGATGTCGTTTAGATCACCTACTTACGCCCAGTAAAAATTCAATGAAATCTAGAAACTGAATTTGTGAGAAAAAGGTACGTGTACCAGTACGTTTTCTCAACTGCTGTGTTATATGAGTACAATCGAAACGTTAGTGTCAAGTAATAAACGTATCGTGGAGAGTTTCTTAAAATCCGAATCTTTTCAGAAGAACCGGAGTTTTTTGGAAACGATTAAGTGGGCATTGATCAATGGATCTCTTTAGGGAGTTTTACACCTGGATAGGTTAAACCGCTAATTGGGATACAGTAAGATATAAACAGACAGACCGCACACAGACACACATGCGGACAGAAATACAGATAAGCAGAAAGATTGACAGATAGACAGACGGACAGACATGCAAGTTGGTCGAAAGAAAATCAGACAGACAGACAGACAAACAAACAGGCAGGCAGACAGACAGACAGACAGACAGACAGATAAAAAGACAGAAAGACATATTGATGGATGGATGGATGGTTGGAAGGGTTGATAGACAGACAGAAAGACAGACAAATGGACGGAGGGATAGATTGATGGACGAACGGACGGAGGGATGGACAGAGACAGAGAATCGAGATAAGTAAGTAAAAAACGGGTAGATATACGTTAACAGACTAAGAAATACACATTATATCCAGCAGTGCTTTCAAACAAACAAATGTTTCTTTTTTTCATTACAAACTTCTAGCCCTTGTGGGTGCACTGGAGGAAGCTATTCAAGCTGTGCGCGAAGGAAACGTGGTGAGCCCTGAGGTTGCGCACCAGCGGATTGCAAACATGTACACTTGGGATAATGTGGCAAGACGAACGGAGAAAGTTAGTAGCGTTTTTAATGTTATCCCTCCACTGACAACTTGATAAGAAATGAGTTGGTGAGACTGGAAATGAAATGGAAATTGAAAATGAAGTAGGAGTTGCAATTAGAAAAGAAAATGAAACAAGATTTGGAATAGGAGTGTCAGAAAGTTAGGGGTTAGAAATTGGAACGGATACGGAAGTGCGAATGGAATTGGAATTATAACTATAGTTGTAACTTGAGTAGAACTGGATTTTAAGTAAGAATTTACTTCATAGAGTATTGAAAATGTGATTTGAAGCAGAATGAGTGGCATTTATTGAAACAGAATTGTAAACCAAAGTTGAAGTTTGAATTGGAATTGTGAAGTCCAGTTTCACTGACCCAAATGTATACTGCAACCCGACAACACAATAACAGTTATTTTGAGGAATTGTCAGTTTTTTTATCCATTGTTGATTAAGAGTCAACTTTATTTTCTTTCTTAAGGTTTATGACTCGGTCTCCAACACCTCTGCTGTTCCATTTGATGAAAGGCTGCGACGGTTAGTTGTCTAAACGCTATACATTCTCACGGTATGCAAAGACGATTTCAACAAGAAATTACCTTCAATTGGATTTTTACGTGACCCTCGACACGACCATGTTATACCCTGTAGTCCCGTAATGTAACCCTGTTTTGTTGCTTCTGGCAAAATACTTTTTTGTTCTTTTAACGATATCCAAACTTCAGCTCTGAGCTTGTTGTCATTCTTTGACAAGGTATACCGAGATACCTTACCACGTCGGCGATGCAAACTAACAACTTAGTAGTAGGTGGGTCTCAGTACAGCACAAGCGGAAAGGGGGCGGCGCTTCTCCAACCACTTATCTTACTCGTCCGCAGAACAGCGAGTCTCGATTGATTATATTTCCCTCCAGTCGCTCATTATGTTAATCTGTTGTGTTTGATTGGCGGCAGCTCAAATCACAGTTCCCGGCAACGAAAAGTTTGAGGTTGTGTAGCAGTGAAAACAGAGTTAAAATTATCATCTAAGGCCAAATAAAACAGATCCCGGTTTCTCATCAGAAATTCTTGAAAGAGCAAATGAGACATTTTTTCAGGAGCAAATGGATAGGCTACAGTCGAGTCATTTCGCTCACGGAGTGGAAGAAAAACACATTTTTTTCCCACACATTTTCTATAAGAAAGGGTAATTGTGGCGGCCTTTTTTGAAATGCGGGCGTTAATGAGAAACCTGGAATATTTTTATTTGGCCTAAGTCGTCGTTCTTGAGTAGCAGAAGTATTTTAGCGTGCTTACTACAGTCAGTCAATATTCACTTTGTGAAGAGGAGAAAATTGGCGTTACTTGTTATGTAAAATGGCTTTTATTTCCTGCACCAGCAGACAAGAACCCGTAATAGGGCAAATCACTTTAAATCTCTTAAAGAACAGAAATGAACTGAGGTGTTTGTTTCTCAAAAGTTAGAAAAGACGAGAATTTACCGAGTTGTGAAGTTAAACAGCAGTTAATTTAAACGTGGAAAGAAGGAAAGAACACTAGTCAATTGATAAACCAAATATTTGTTTCTCAACAGACTTTACATACGCGGCCCTGTAGCTGGAAAGGTTTTCTGCTTTCTCGCAGCTCTAGACTTGTTGTTGTTTTTCCTACTGGAGTGGTTCGTTCCAAGAAAAGTAAGTGAAATTGTGTGCCACCGAGGATATATTTAAAAACCCAGATTAGGGCACGTTTTAAGTTTCCTACAGCTGAGAGAGTATTTTTGAAGTCTACTTTTGGCTTTAGCCTAGAATTTTAGTGTTGGACTACAGTGAGTTGATGTTATCTTGTCGATTTAACTTGATGAAAGTAAAAGGTAAACAATGCACGAAGGACGCTGGACGTCTGCTGGTTAACCGGTCTTGATTTAAAACCGGAACAGCCGGGGAGTTTGAGGAGTTGGTTCGGCCTTCCAGAACGCGTGGAAATTTACAACACTTTGGTTTCAGATCCAAAGAAGCTGTTCCAGAGAAACAATTTTTTTGTTATTTTTTACACATTTATTTGCTCGCAGTTCCGCGTTCTTTTGGTTATGTTAGTTTATTTGTTTTCAGAATGTATTGATATTCTTGTTTGTGTTTAATTTAATGTTAAAAGCACGACGAGGCCCATGTGTCAATGTTTTCATCTCGTTCAATTCCCAGAATATAGACCATGCACCATCACGGACTGGTCAGCGGAGAATGATTAAAGCCACAAGCGCAGTGAGTAGTTCGCAAACAAACTCCACCGTCTTGCCATGGAATCTGAGAAGCAGAACAAAAAGCGAAAGATGACGTTCAGCTGACTTCAGCTCTAGCAAATATAGTCGTTCAATTTATCAGAATTCTGTACGCATGTCAGGAAAGATGAGGCCTTTTTTCAAAGGGATCTGACTTGAAGGGATATCATATAAAAAATGCGCAAAAGGGTAAGAAGTTTTAGAGTTAATAAACTTATGAGTTTTAACAACCGACTGAAGCAAGCTCATAGAATGGCCAAAAGAATGAAAAGGATGGTTTTTGGCGATTTTTTAATTGTAAGTAGTCTCTATTGGATACCTTTAAAGCATTTAATTGGCAAGTTTTATAAATCGTCCTAATTTATTATAGCTTTAATTTTATACCCGTTTACAAATTATTAAGCTAGAATAAAAAACGGCTTTATCATTTCAAATGAAAACGGCTATCTGCAAAGTACAAGAAGATGTTTTAGGGCAAAAACGATACTTCAAAAGAGACAACCATTTGTATTTCGTTGGTAAACAAAACTATTTTCAAGGGTGGTTCCAAATAAAAAGCAGTGGTAATTTTGACGATTTTTCATAGTGAACATTTCAGTGCTCAAAGATACCCTACAGTTATTTTATGGGGATCAGTCACTTTAAAACATTAAACAGGGTTCGTACAGGCCATTTGTTAAGCCCTCGAAAATCTTGCAGAATTTTATTGAAAAAGTAAATTCGCGGAATGGTGCGTTTTGTTGATTTCATTACAAGTACCACTGTTTAGTATTGAAATGATACACTTGGAGCACATTGTTGCTCTACAGTGATTATATTAACTACTTTTACATTTAAAAATGTTGTTTTAAACAATTCATTGCCGTGAACGTTGTTTTCCTTCTGGGCTTTAATAGCCCGGAAAAGCCCTGATAAGAACGGTAAAACAGCCCTGGAAAACCCTGGATTTTTTAATTTCTAAAGAAAAGGCAATTCAAAGGAAAACTGAATTTGTTTTCAAAAAGCACCTGTGTTATTTTTCTATTCTTGCAAACAATTATTTTTATAATAGTTTAATTGTTTATGGCATTTACGTTCTTTTCACCCATAAATGCATTTCTTACTAAATGCATTCGTTTGGAACTATTCTGGAACAAGGCATTAGTCGGGAGGTTTCTAGAGAACCTCTCGAAGCAGTAAAAGGTAAACTGATTATCTAAATAACCAGCTAATTTGTGCATCGAAGCATTGCGTTGTTGATCGAAGGGATCAAATTTTTTATTCCGCTTTTTTCTTTCCGGGAATATAGCTAACAGAATAGTCCCTAAGAACGGCAAGCCGAACTTATTCTATAAAACAGCCGGATTGTGATCATGAGCTGGAATATAGCAAAACGTAAACATTTTAACACTCAATAAACTTGTGCCAGCCATGTGCCTTTCATTATTGGATTGCGTCCATTCAGGATTTAAAACCGGTGTTCATCTTGCCCGTAGTTAGTAGGCCTCCTTCCCTCTCCGTGTTCACGGTCATAAAAGTCCAAGATTGCCATTGGCAAGGGCTGCGCACGCACCATCCAGGAGGCAAAAAGGTTCGCCTGATGGGATCGTAAAAGGTTTCAAATTACACAAAATAATGTGGAGATTGTAAGATGCACATTTTCGATGCATTTCCGGCAGCTGAGGACCTGAATTTTCAAAATGTTCCTGTGGGAGCATGCCCCGGACCCCCTGAAACCCTTGTGTTTTCGTATCTGGTCTCGGTTCTTGAGATAAACACACTCACCTCCCCCCACCACGATAAATCTTGGCTACGGGCCTGCATACAACAATAGTAATATGTGGTACGTGTTGGTTTGGAGAATGAAGAATAAACAGGGATTTGGGTTCATCGATTTATCCACCAAATTAAGTAGGTAAAATTGCAACTATTTTTTAACGTTACACACAAACAGCTATTTTTGGTCCCTAATACATGATACTTTGATGAAGCACTTTCGACGAAACCTTCCTAAACTGACGGCTATATCCACTATATGGAAAGCACCCCCCCCCCCCCCCACCACCACCACCACTACCCTCCCTGCAGTCCTCAACGGAAATCGTTAATAGTGCTTCCATCCAACTGTCAAATCGCTAGCTGCCACACAAACATACGTATCGTCCCATTGGTTATTAAAGAAAAAAGACGCTAAAAAAAGCCTAACTCGCGCTGTTTTAAAGTTAACTGAAACATTTGGCGCATACTTTGATTTCACTTCTTAACTGCAATTCAGGCATACCTTCGCGTAATACTTGCGCTGGACAACCACGACACCAGTCTGTTCAGTATTTGACCCACAGATAAGAAGCTTTGCTTCAAATTATAATCAAAGTTCAGGGACGTACTTTTTCCGCCCGTGTAATCCGAAACGTATTAAAAGCCTTCAGAGTTGATATACCAAATTGAACCTTCGATTTCATTTTTTCCATCTGTGCAATCCCTGAAAGCGAAGTACTGGATCCTTTAAGACTTTTTGAAATACTTTTTTTCTCAAATAATCAAACTGTTTTGATAGGTCTTCAAAGCAATTTAAGCCACTGAACTTTGGGTAGCAGATTGTAGTCTAATGGCCTAACCACAGCGCTGAAAAATGAAATTGATTGAGGCCCTAGAGTTAGCTTACTTATAGCAACTTGATATCATGTTACTAGAACAATAACTTATCGCGTTGCCGAGTGACAATTAAAAACACAAAGTGCCTCAAATGTTTGCAATTCAGTTACGTTTTAATAATTTAAGACTTTGATTAAGTATGCAAGGTTACACTCATTGTTGGCCTCAAATGTAACACGTTTTACTACTGTTTCCAAGGCCTTCATCGTTGCACTGAAATCCTGAAAGAGAAGATATGATAAACCGGTTTAAAACGAGTTGACGGAAACATTCACCTTCAGAATATTACCAAACTTTACGTGCTTATAGGAACCGATCTTACGTTATCCACTGTAAAAGAGCATTAGAGGATGGTGCGAGGATTTACGAGGTTTTATAGCAACATTGAAACTGATTAAGGTGATTCCCGTCTGTTTTTCGTTTTTTGTGGCACTAGACTTAAGGAAAGCGTTTTCCAATGATCATAACACATTACTGTCACTTCTTTTGTTAGCGTTACAAGTACTCTTTAATTTCTACCAACAGTTGCACCCCCGCTGGTTTACCCCATTTCGTTGCTAACCTTCAAGACATCCCGATCACTCAGTTTATAGTTTTCAAATAGGTTCGTTGAACCCCATTTTGCGCACATCTCGTTCAATTTGTTTGCACCTGACCAAGAAAAAATCATTATTTCACGGAATAGTTTTAAGCCACAGCAGTTATTATTGTGAAATTGTAAGGTTTTGCAGCAAAATATTTCAGAAGTTAAAAACAGTACAAATAATGGTAATATCTTTAAATGAAATATTCTGCAAAGAAATGAGTTGACTTTCCGAGAATTAAATTTTGGTTTTGTAAATACAGACAGTGTACTTAACAGTGGTTGTCCATCGATTTAATACTGACTGTCCTCACGCGTTCAGCCCTTTTCTTGTGTTAGCGGAGAGATGGATGTTCAGATTGCCGATTGGCATTCATGGGTGCGGTAGGGACACGGAAACTATCTGGGGTGACCAGGATCAAAAATTGATGCCTTCCCTCGTTCACATGCTTCAGCTAAATCACCTCGCTTATTCTCCTCGAAGTTGTCACGTGCTTGTATGGTGAGGGTGCGCCAGCCCGATCTGTCCATAGCACGCAATTCTAGCTGTTGGAGAGGGATGCGAGAGTATCTGATGTTGGACTTCACACAGCCATTGAACCTCTTGTGTGGTCTGCCCTTGTTTCGCTTGTTGTCGTCCATCCAGATCAGGGGACCAAACCAACAGAGCTGGGATTTCAGGATCATGACAAAGATGCTGGTCATCATGGCACTGTCCAGGACCTCAATGTTTCAGACCCAGTCTCGCCAGTAAATGTTAATAACTGACTGCAGGCTTCTAATGTGGAACACCTCTAATTGCTTCATGGTCGACGCCTCACATCCGTAGAGGAGGCTAGTGAGAATGACAGCTGGATGTTGTGTTGATTCAGGACGCGAGCACGGAGCTGACCGACAGCTTGACTTGCCTGAAGTTGATCTCGCTTTCGAGGATTCCGTCGTTGCTGATAGTGCTGCCGAGGTACTTAAAGTTACAAGTCCGCCGTCTTGGACTGGTTGTCCTCGATAGAAACGGAGGGGTTTTGGGTGGTGGAGGCTGGCGCCGGTTGAAACATTACTTCTGTCTTGCCAAGGCTGACGATGAGGCCATCTGGCGGATTCTGCAAAGTTATTCACGGCAAGCTGAAGATCAATGCCTTGTGGGCTATGATGGCACAATTCCAAGACATTGTTCTCCTCAACCTTGGATTTAGTATTAGACGGAGGTGGTTGAAAATTGAGCCATCAATTCTGCATTGCAGGTACACCCCAAGGTCCAAGTCCTTGGTGGCATGGCGTACGACGCAGGTGAAAAAGATGTTGAGAGGACTGGGGCCAGAGCGCACCCCTGCTTGACACCGCTGCTTAATGATAAATGGCTCAGATGCTTGTCTACCTTGGAGAACCTGCCTAGTCACGTTTTCGTGAAACTGACGTATTAAAATATGTGGACATCCGAACTTGGACAGGATGATCCATAGTGCCTCCTCGTTCACCGTGTCCATGGCTTTGGTCAGGTCTATAGAGACCGCAGACAAGTCTATGTTTTGCTCTATACATTTCTACTGCACTTCGCGGAAAGAGAAGATCATGTCCACAAGGCATGTTTTGTGCGGAATGCACACTGTGTTTTTAGCTGATTCCCATCGGAGACGTTCTCGATCAGTGGGTTGAGGAAGATCCGAGCCAGTATGTTCCCAGTCATAGAAAGGGGAGAAATGCCCCGGTAATTGCTGCAGTCATTCTTGCTGCCCTTAGCCTTAAAAAGGAAGACCGCGACGGTGGCATCCCTGAAGTCTATGGGCAGTTAACCTTCCAAGACAATGGTAAGAGGGGATTGGAAAGCCAAATTAAGGACCACAGGACGGGTTAATTGATTTGAACATCTCCGTCGGGATTCTATTCATCTCAGGTGCCTCGCCTCTGATATGCTTAATCGCCTTCGAGACTTCATTCATTTTAACGGGAAAGTCAAGGCAGTGGACAGCGGGTTTCCGTGGAATCAGGTGAAGGGCTTGGGAGTATAGAGTGGGGGCCTGTTAGCAAGTTGTTGAAGTGCTCTCTCCAATCGTATTGATGCTGCTTTTCTCTTTCAGCAGGGTCAAGCCGTCTGCCAACAGTAGTTGGGCAGGTCCGTGAACCTTCTTGATGGCGCTGAAAAACATCTTGGAGTTCCGCGTGTCGGCGTTTCTCTGCATCCCGTCTACCTTCTTCTATCATCATTCATCCTGCCTCGTGTACAGCGCTTTACAGAAGAATTCCAATTGCAGTGGCACAGCGATAAGGTTTACAGTATTGCCACACACTTCTGTCCACAATTATGTCACAGCATTGACAACTGCCACAGTAGTGTAATAATGCGGTAGTGACAGTTTTGTTACAGCGGTGTACTTAACTGTGCTGTGCCAGCAGTGGCCCAGACAGCACTGTGACAGCGATGGCAGCAACTAATGTTGTATGTCAGCGATGCAAACTGACAACGTTGCAACAGCGATGGCAAAGACAACACTGTAGCATTACAGTACACAAGTATGACAGCAGTGACAAATAACAGCCCTGTGACAGCGATGTTCACATTAGTGTGACAGCGGTGTGCACACCGCTGTGAAAGTAGAGGCAACTGACAGCACTGTTGCAGTCACAACGCTGCGCTCGTCTCAGCTGCCACGGCGTTGTGTTCGTTTTCGCTGTCACAGCTCTGTGGACATCGGTATCTGGCCACACTAGGAATCTTCCTGTCTACTTTGGCTAATTGTATTTGGAAGTGCTTGACCAGATGACGCTTGGAGAAGAAGGAGGAATCATTCTGGCGCTCAACGAAAACCTCCTGCTTATCTTCCAGGAGTGACTCGTTGTTTTCGTCGTTCTCGTCGAAACAGGCCTTACGCACTTGTTTTCTGGGGCCGATGGTGTTTTTTCCTGTTTCCCACCTTTTGTTGGATAGCCAGCCAAGGCATCCAAGAGCAGTTAGTCGGCCGCCTAGGCCGTCTCGGTGTGCTTGGGCAACATGCAGGGATAGGATTGTTCTGGCTAGATGGTGGTCCTTCCAACAATCTGCCCCGCGCATCACATGGCCCTGGTAATCCTGACGTTGTGGGTGTATCTCTGGTGGCAGATGGCAAACTCAATCAGATGACACTGTTTTCACCTGGTATCTTACTTCATTGAATCTCTTGTCATCTTTAGCCTTTCTTTTCCATAAGAAGATGTAACCGCCTTTCAGTTCAGCCATAGATCCTTCTTCGGCTAGTTTGGTCGCGCTGAGGGTTGCGATACATTGCCATAGTGGGCCAATTCCCTTGCTATGAGAGCTGTTTTTCTCTCATGCCTCGAGGAAGCCTCTCTGTCCTTGAGTGTGCGTACATTCCAAGCTCTCCCTTTTGCTCTAGTTTAGTTTATTTGGTTCGTCACAGATTTATATACAAATACAACAATTACAATAAAAATAAATAAAAAAATAGAAGAAAAAAAGAAAAACTAAATACAGTGTGACAGGGGTATGATAACAGGACATGGTCCCAATTGATAACCTACCCTTCTAATAAAAATAAACAGTCAAACGTACATATTTAAAAGTAGCACATTCGGATATTCAGACAGTTTACTTTGGTGGCTGATAAGCTGGAAGTTTGCTAAAGTAGCGCTTTGACAGTGCTTTTTTAGGGACAGAAAGCTAGTGCGATTCTTAAGGGCTGATGGAAGATTGCTCCATATATTAACTGATCGCGGAAAAAATGAAGACCTAAAGTAAGTCTGCCGGTGAATTGCAATTACATCAAAGTCGTTTGGGTTAGAATGGCGAGTGTTATAAGGACGAGTTGCTGGAGTAAAAAATTTTGTATTATCAGTGTTCAAGAAACCAGATTTGAGTTTAAAAAACAGAGTTAGATCATGAAGTTCTCTGCGATACTCCAAGGGTAGAAGTGCTATTGTTGTGAGTCTTTCCAGGTTCTTTCAATAGTTCAGGATAAATTCTCGTTTAAGGCCCGATCTTTAGCTGTGTGTGGTGACTAAAGGCTACAGCAGTACTCTAGTCGAGGACGAATCAGGGTGCAGTAGAGGACTTTTTTGGTTTTGGTGTCGTTAATATCTAGAGCTGCATAATCTCTTAATGAGTCCGAGAATCTTGTTAGACTTTGACACAACTTCAGCTATGTGCTGGCCCCACTGCATATCGCAAGATACAGAAACGCCAAGATCTTTTACGACTGGGACACGTTCCAATGGTAGCCCACCAAGGTGGTATTGAAATGGGTCTGTTTGTATTTCTTCTTGCTAAAATGAAGAGTTTTGCACTTTTTAACATTGAAAGTCATACACCAATCCTTACTCCACTTAAAGCGGCCATCAAGGTCACGTTGAAGAATAGCGGGCGACAAGTCAGAGACCATGGTTCTGTACAGTTTGGAATCGTCAGCAAAGAGGGCCAGGCTGGATCCGTTTGTGGCGTAGTCCGGCAAATCGTTGGCGTATACAATAAAGAGTAAGGGGCCCAAGATCGATCCCTGGGGAACCCCGGATGACACTAGAAGCCATTCCGAGTACTCACTCTCAAGGACTACTCGTTGGTATCTGCTAGATAAATATAGCTCCTGAGTAGTACTATGGGACCCTTTAGACCGTCTATACCGAAGATGACGTCACAGCGTTCCTGGCTTCTGATTGGTTCC